>MSJI02000741.1:0-171166 GCA_001931905.2 Cladosporium sp. IMV 00045 | reverse complement strand
GATTCCAAGTTGCTAACGTGATTGTGATCTAGGTCCGCAAGTTCGTCATCCGCCGCGAGGTCCAGCCCAAGAAGGAGGGCGCCAAGCCCTACACCAAGGCTCCTCGCATCCAGCGTCTGGTCACCCCCCAGCGTCTCCAGCACAAGCGTCACCGCATCGCACTCAAGCGCCGCCAGGCCGAGGCCTCCAAGGACGCTGCCGTAAGTTCAGGAACAAAAGCGAGAGAGAGACTCGGGACATTCACTTACACAACTGCAGAACGAGTACGCCCAGATCATGCACAAGCGTGTCGCCGAGGAGAAGGCCAAGCAGGCCGAGTTCCGCAAGCGTCGTGCCTCCAGCATGCGCAAGTAGATTATTCTTGCGTAGAAACAGAAGTCGAAGGTACCGGATGTTTAATCTGGGCCGGCGACCTGCGCCAGTGGTCAAGTCACTTTGAGAGTCTGCGCGTTCAGCGAGATCACGCCTGTAGTCATGGGCGAAAAAAGTGTAGACGGAGTTGGGCTCTTCATAGCGACAATCAATGGCGGCCTTTCACGCTGCTGTACTCTGAATTTTTGATACCCCGATTTTTTTGTGAACACCATTCTTGATGATTTCCTTGATTTTCTTGATTTCCCATCCTCTATACATACCATCTCCAGCCCATCAGTGAAAGGAGAACCCTGACTCCATTGCGAATATTTGCTTACGGCACATCTTCACTTTCTGGCCTTTCATATGTCAATTTTCGCTCAAACTTCCCTCCCGACCCCACCTTTTGCGCTTGCTAGCGCAAAGAATTTCCGGTCCGACATCATGCTTTCAGGCTTCGTCGACGCAGCTTTGCGACTCAGAACATTTCCCTCTCTCCCGACATGATACCCCGTTGCCCTTACCCGCAACACACCATACCAGCCGACAATGGCTACCAACTCAATCAAACTCCTGACTGGCAACAGCCACGGTCAGCTCGCCAAACTGGTGGCTGACCGCCTCGGTATCGAGCTGGCCAAAATCATGGTCCTGCAATACTCGAACAACGAGACCAGCATATCGATTGGCGAGAGTGTGCGTGACGAGGATGGTATGTGACCGCGAGTGATGCGACGAGGGACATGGAACGGGAACGAGAACGAGAGCCACGGCTGACCGAGCGGCTACAGTCTTCATCATCCAGTCCACCGAGTCGCACAGCATCAACGATCACATCATGGAGCTCCTCATCCTCATCAATGCCTGCCGCACCGCCTCTGCGCGCCGCATCACCGCCGTCCTGCCCAACTTCCCCTACGCCCGCCAGGATAAGAAGGACAAGAGCAGGGCTCCAATCACTGCCAAACTCATGGCAAACATGCTGCAGACCGCCGGCTGCAACCATGTTATCACAATGGACCTGCACGCCAGCCAGATCCAGGGCTTCTTCAATGTGCCCGTCGACAACCTTTACGCAGAGCCTAGCACGCTCAGGTGGATTCGCGAGAACTTGGTGCCCCAGGAATGTGTCATCGTCTCACCCGACGCTGGTGGAGCAAAGAGGTGAGGAGATTCACTGGCACGAGTATTCTTATGAATACGTTTGCTGACTATGCAACCACAGAGCAACCGCCATCGCCGACAATCTCAACGTCGGCTTCGCTCTCATCCACAAGGAGCGCGCCCGTCCCAACGAAGTCAGCCGCATGGTGCTGGTCGGCGACGTAAAAGACCGTACGGCCATCATCGTCGACGACATGGCCGACACCTGCGGCACCCTCTGCAAGGCAGCTGATGTTGTCATCGAGCACGGCGCCAAAGCCGCCATCGCCATCGTCACCCACGGTATCCTCAGTGGCGATGCGATCCAGAAAATCAACAACAGCAAGCTGAAGCACTTGGTCGTCACCAACACCGTGCCTCACGAGGAGAAGAAGGCGCTGTGTGACAGAATCGTCACTCTTGACATTTCACCTACTGTAAGCTTGGTCCATCTCTGTTTTCTTCAGGCAGAATCCATTTGCTAACATTCTACCCCTCCAGCTCGCCGAAGCTTGCCGTAGAACTCACAACGGTGAGAGCGTGTCTTTCCTCTTCAAGCACGCGCCCGTCGATTAAATGCGAGATGAGATGAAAAATACCAGAAAATCGGGAGGCTGTTGTGACGATATTCAATGGCTCTATTAGATGGCGCGGAGTTTGATTAAACCAACTTGGCTCTCTGTATTTCAAGAATCAAAATTCAAAAACTCAGGATTTGCTTGACCTCGGACCTACCATTATCTCACCTGCACCTTATCTAGAGATCCGAATACAAGTGCGACACAAGCTGTCCTGCGGGTTACATGCAGCGTAGATCTCGAGTCATCAACGCTTACCCGAAATTCCTCTTGCTCGAAGTGCCAGAATCGAGGACTCAAACTTGTATCCCATCCCACGCCTGCGAATGAACCCGGTGGAGCGAGATTGGCAACCCTCAAACAATGCCCAAGAGTCCCTGAGCACTTTTCGAAAACCACACAGCAGATACTTATACACCTAATCTTTGCGACCAGTTTCTAGCATGAAATATAGCGTTCTCACACGTGTAGGAAATGCACCCCAGAAAGACAGACATGGCCATGCTTGACGAACATTCGATGAGATGCATCTCCCCGTTCAAGGGCGTGGATTTATAGTTGTGTATTACGAGCTTACTGTGAATAGGGGAATTGAGTCGTATTTTCAATTCGCTTGCTTGTGAATCATGTATCTTCACTATGCTAACAGATGCCCGTTTCTTGGGAGGATAGGGACAAGGCAGCGCGGAATGCATCTCCGAAGAAAAGGGGGGACTTCACATCTTCCTTGTTGTTCGGGCACGCGCGCGTGCAACTTTTCCACGAATACCGCGCACACGATCAAGCACAGGGAGGGAAAGGAAGCGAGGTTTGGTTCAAGATAGAGAGTATTATTACGGAATCGTTCAACTTGGTACAAAACATTCAAAAAAGCAAGCACCATCCATCCAGCCGACGCGAGCGCCAGGCCGACAAAGCGTGTCTCGTGTGAGAGAAAGTCCAGAAACCCCATAGCACTCTGCGAGCAGAGCATGGTATCATCGCAGAAGAAAGAGAGAAGGAACGAAAGTGAAAAAAAAGGTCATTCCCGCTGTACGCCAACCAATCCGTGTTTTGTTTTTTCCCCAAAATTCCCAACTTGGGTATCCTGTCATGGTTTGGTGGTCGTCAAACATTTGTGTCGTGAGCGGGCGTTTTCCTTGGGTAGGGTGTTATCGCAGAGAGAGGGAGTGTGTTAAGACATTATTAAGAGACTGAGCCTTGCGGAGGCCCTGGAAATATTCTCTCTACGCCGTTGTATGTGGGGAGGTTGGGGTTGCATTTACAGAGCCAGGATCATGAGGGCGGCGGCGCCGATCAGGCCAGGAGCGGCGGTCTGGAGGGCGCCGGCGTTGCCGGAGGCGTCGGAGGCTGTGGATGTTTTGTTAGCATTGCAATCTTTAATTTTTGGCATGGAAGAGTGGATTGATAGAACTTACCTCCCTCGGCAGCAGAGCTGGTCGCCTCAGAACCGGCGGAAGACGCATCGCTGGAAGCCTCGCCACCTGCGCTGCTGGCGGTCTCAGAAGCACCTGATGCACCAGAGGAAGCATCAGAAGCGCCTGAGCTCAGAGCAGAAGATGCGCCAGAAGTGATGGAGCCGGCACCAGAAGTCGCGGAAGCACCAGCAGACCCGGCGCTGCCAGTCGCACCACCGAGGGCACCAGCGAGAGCGCCACCGAGAGCACCGGCACCGACGGCACCTCCAAGAGCTGAGCCAGACAGAGTGGTCGAAGAGCCGTTGGCGGCGGCAACAACTCCACCAGCGGAGGGGAGAGCAGAGAACTCGACGCCGCTGACGCTGGTAGCGTCACCGCCAGCAGTGAGGGTGTTGGTGCCGAGAGCATAGCCGGAGGTGCCGCCGTTGATCGCAGAGATACCGCCTGCAGCGGCCGCGCCAGTCTCGGTCGAGTTGCTGTCGCCGGTGACGGTGGAACTGTTTAATGGGTTAGAAAGGCTTGGAAGAATGGAGACTCGGAATTGTACTCACGTCTGAGTAGCGGTGCCAGAGCCGGAAGCACCACCCGCACCCGCACCAGTCTCGGTGGCGTTCGAGCTGCCAGATCCGCCGGCGGCAGAGGAAAGGATGGAGAGAGCGCTTCCAGTCGCGCTGGCGCTACCGCTACCAGAGGCGGCGGAGGCGAGGGCGTCTGGTGTTGATGTTAGCGTGTGCTACGATTCGATCGAATTGTCGGATATACTCACTCTGGCAGTACTGAGTACCGAAGGCGATCACGGTGGCGGCATCGCTGGAGCTGCAGGCCTCGTTGGCGCAGTCACGGACACCGTAGCCGAAGTTGGGCTCGCGGCAGTAGCACTGGACGTCGCCTTGACCGCAGCCGAACTGAGAGGTCGCGATGCCGAGCATGCTGTTGACGCAAGTGCGCTGCGAAAGAGCGTGTCAGTGCTTGGTTTCTGACAGTGCAGTGAATGACCATTGATCGTTTGGAAGCATATCGCAACACGGCAACGATGCAGCACATCAATGGCTCGAAAACCGACGGAAATGACTTACACCGCAGTCGGGGAGAGAGTCGAGGCTCTGGGCGGCAACAATGGCGGCGCCAGCAGCGGCGAGAGCGAAAGAGGCCTTCATGTTGATGGTGATGTTCTTGTTCTTGTTGTTGGTGAACAGGCGAATTGATGGATAGCGATCGATTGATACTCGATGTTGATGCTATGTGAAGGCTAGTGATTGGAGCTGACGGCGGTGAGGCGACGACGCGATTGTTAGTGATCGGTGAGAGGGTGGTGTGAGGAGGAGGGAAACGAAGCACAGCACATGCAGTGGGTGAGGGTTGGGTTTATGGACGGCGGACAGCGGACAGCGGGTCAAGCAGGCGCGACGTCAGGCGTACAGCAGTGACGGGGAGAAGCACTGACTAGACATGATTCCAACCAGGAAATGCAACTGCTGCAACTGGGAATGGTGCTTGGATAGAGTGTGCTTGGACGCGCCGTGGCCTGGTGCTAACACCCTTGAATCCTGCACAACGGTCGGCGGCGCCAAAAAGGACCATAGCTCGTGAACCTACGAAGTATCTTACTGCTCAGTAGTTCCGTAGTGCTCACTACCACTGCTGTTGTAGCTCTTCCCGCTCCCCTCCCCCCCTCTCCCCTCTCTCCCATCACTCTCAGTCATGCCGGATGCTCACCACAGTAATAGCTCGATAGTACCGTAGTAGCTCTTCTCCACCAAGCTCACCTCACTTACCTCTTACTACTTACCGCAGCTCTAAGACAACCTTCATGAGCCCCTGCTGCAGGTACGCACAGGGCAGCATGGTTAACCTTGGCCCGCATGCTTCTCGCGCGATCGTCGTCCTGCTCTACCGTCAAGCCGTCACTTCACTTTGCCGTGTGCGCTGTCCCCTCTTGAAAGCCCGTCCAGCCAGTTCACTTCCTCCATCTTCCCCGCAGGCCAATCGCCAATCGCCAATGCGCCTCGTCCTGCAGCCCAAACTTGCTTTTGCCCTGTTTTACCGCCTAGTTGCGTCTACTGAAGTGCACCAGCCCGAAGCATGCCGTCATTTTGTCTCGAGGCTTGGATCGAGCGCACTCATCTTCCTGTCGGTGCTCGTCACTCGTTCATCAATCGGCAATCGCATCCAGCATGTGAGGTGGCAATTCTCTCTCGATCCCCAACACCAGGTTTCTAGTGCGCGGCGCGCTGCATCTCACACGAGCCTCAACGAGCACCAACACCACCCGCGGGCGGTAACGAGCGTTCACAAACAAGGCCCGGAAAACGCAAGCAGATCGTTTCGCGTGGCACAACCGTACATACCCAGCCAGCGCTACTGCTGTGTCCCTATTCCGTTCCCTTTCTCCTGGCGCTTCCCACGCTTCGGCAATAGTACCTTGGCACATAAGGATGTATCAGATAGGTATTATTCACTTCTCCAATCGACCATATTTTTTTCTCTCGGCTCTCTCCTTTGATGCCCTCGCTCCAGTCTTGCAGGCGGGGCGTGCTTCTCTGGGCCAGCAACGTTCGGCGCCAATGAACCCTATCTGGCCAATTGCCTTTGTTGCTCCTAAGAGCCTCGGTCCTTACTGAGTCAGATCATCACCGCACATGCAAACTCCACCAGCCACCGCATCTCTGCACACCGGAGCTTGACCTGCTTTCTTCCAAGGCACAACCCTGGCAATCATGACTCTTCCAAATCAAAGTTGCGAGATACTTTTTGCGATCTATCAACGAATGTAACCTCACCGAATGAGGCTGAGTAGAGTGCTTGATCCAACAAGACGGTATGGATCTAGGAATGTCATTACCCACCACATATCCGTGCGATCTCCCCGCGCAAATCCTGGAGCCTGCTACCATTGGATCCGACAAATTGGAGCATGCTGCCGCTATGCGCCTGGAACTGTACGGGTACCACCATAACTACTCTCAGATCTAATAAACCGTTCGCCCTGCTACCCCCTTCAAATTTCCCCCGCGAAACGCTCCCCATCAATCCACCACCTATCACTCACCAGCCTCCCAACTCCCCTGAAGTACAGTGGAAATAAACCGACCCGCCACTCCAATACCACAGCACCGGGTTGTCGCGCCTCTTCTCAAGGCTCAATTTCCCATGCGCGGCGCGTCCGCCCTATCACGCCCTGTGAATCGTTTTTTCCTCTGCCGCGTTTTCTTCTACCCACGTGTTTGGGAGAAAGAACGTGTGAGTATTGTTGATTTGTTCTTTCCAATCTTCCCCATGCACGGAGCACGCGTTCGAGCCTTTCCAGATTCTCAGTGGAGAAAGCCACTGTTTGTGGCTTTTTGTACAGCTCGCTTGGATATCATCTCTGAATCTCTATTAGGCCTCTCCCGCGTTGAGCCCGGCGCCCTCTAGTTACAGTAAGGGAGCGAGGAGAGAAACGCACAGCACCGCTTTTACATGTCATGTCCAGTCGCGCAGTATCGGCACTCAATAAGTCGTTTCTAGCCCTCTTCCCTTTCCCTTCTTCTTCCCGACGCAGAGCATACCGAACACAAGCCGTGCCGTGCCCATTCGAGACTCTCAATGCCTTTCTTCCATGGCCTCGGTGAATCGGCGGTATTCGCTCATCGGGCGAGTCAAGCCATACGTGCTTGCCCGTCCCGATTCTTGGAGTTCCCGCCAGACCATCGGCGAACCCGATCGTGAATGGCAGACTTGAGACGACCGAGTCAATACATGCAATAATAAGCTTTGCCGGCATTTGTTTGCTGATGTCATTGCCGATGCGCGGGTGGCCTGACTACATGCACTGCGATCACTACTGTGCTGTTGCGTGCCTTGATCGCAACGCGGTAAATGGAACGAAGTCTTAAGAATCATCGTCGGCATTCATTATTGAGAAGACGTCAGTCACCACCGCCTCGTAACCTGTCTGCCTCTATCATACTGTAGCTAGATATCTAAGCCTCACCCATCCACGTGATCGCATCAACGGCATGAACTTCCTGAATATATCGTTTCCTCCTCTCCCTCTATGCATCCCTAAACGCATTCTGCTGCGCAAACGCCGCATAATCTATCCTCCCGCCATTGCCTTGTCTTTGCTTGGGTTCGTCGGTGGAAGCCCCCAAGGGATCCCCCGTGCTCTGTTCGCTCGACTGTGTCTGTCCCGCTGCCGCTGGAACACTGCTGGCTGATGGGAAACCGGCGTATCTCGCTAAGACGTTCGCGTCGGTTTCGTGCGAAGCCATCGGTGGCCGTTGCGAAGGCTCGATGGGCTGCTTGCTCTCTTGCGGCTTCTGCTCACTACCAATGCCAGTTGACGCTTGCGCGAGCTCAGCGCTTGATTTGGACACGATAACTGGATCTGTCGAAGCGGTGTTGGCGCTCGTGCTCAAACTCGCAGCGAAAATCTCCGTAGCACCGGCGGAAGCAGAGCGGTTTTCCAAAGCACCTGGTGGCTGCTCGACCTGCGCCAGAGCGCGCGGGACGTTCATTTCCTCGTCCTTGCGGCCAAACAGCATGTTCCACCAGCGCATTTCGACCTCGCGCTCGGCGCCCTGTCGGCGAGGGAAGAGGAGCGGATCGTTGGTCTTGGCGGCGAAATCTTGGTTCGTGAATTCCGCTCTACGGGCGAGGAAGTAGCCCCACGCGGAGGGGAGTCTGGCGTTGTCGTGTTCGGACCTCTCGCGCTCGTTGTTGAAGAGGAATTCGCCGTACTGGCCCGCGTAGACTTGGTAGTATAGGCGGCGGAGGAAGCGCTCGTTGAACTCGAAGGCGTTGGGCTCTTGCCATTGCAGTTGGAAGACGGCGTCGAGGAACTGGTGGAAAATGGGGGAGACTTCTTTTTCGTCCATTTTGTGCTGCTTGTCTTCCGCTTTGTTGGCGGTGCTGTGGATGATGGGGTTCGGGGGAGGGGATGTTGGCCTGGAGGAAGCGTCGTTCAGGCTGTCGTGGCTGACGTTTTGCTGCTTGAATAGATTGCTCTTGTTCTTCTCGAACCAGCTCTTCGCGCCAAAGAGGGCTTTGGAGCTGAGGGCCTGCAGATTGTTCGGCTCCGATCCTCGATCTTCCCTCGTTCTCGCCGGCTGAATGCGCTCGTTTTCGATCTCGAACCACTTCTCGCTGCCCTCGATACCGTTTCGGTCACGGAACTTGTGTCCGAAGGAAAGGAAGTCCTTCTGTACCAAGGCGATGAAACCATCGAGCGTGCGGTAGTACGGATCGAGCATTATTTGCGCAAGGGCTGAAACCTGGGAGGTGCGGTCCCACCCATCGGAGCAGTGAACGAGGACGTGGCTACCGCCCAAGCCAACCACCCTAGCCACCATCTCCGAGCCATCAAGCAGACCGGCTATATGTCCTAGCCATCCAGACTTGCGCAGGAGTTCTTGATTCGGCGGCAGATCGAGGTAGTCCGAGTTACCAAGGCTCTCAATCACTTTGTCCAGTGAAGACCGCATGACATGGATATTTGCAATGTTCAGGAAGGACACCTCGATTGGCATGTCGTTATGGCCCGCGTAATATGTTGGATTCTCAATTCCGCCACCCGTAGCTCGGTTGGCCAACATGTTGAGCTTTGGCCTTGCATCGGCAATTACGTTTTGTCTTGTACTGCCGTAGATCCTTTTGCGTGGCGTTACCACCTCCTCTTCGAAGCTTTCGTCAAGAGCAGTCTCGCTTTTGCTGAGGTGCAACCTGGAGATATTCGATTCTGGTGAGTCATCGGCTGTGTCGGACTCGTTGCTCCCACCATGTCCAGGCGTGGGCGTTGGCGTTTGAGAAGGAGAGTCCTCTGGGGATGTCAGAGGTGGCGTGTGGCTTGAGAAGATGGCGGACACAAGCCGCTCATCCTGCGGGTTCCTTTTGCCTTGCATGCCGACCATTGGCTGCGAGGAGCGTGTAATACTGCCACCATTGGAGTGAAGATAAGCAAGAGCGGGGATCCTGGCCTTTTTGCGGAATGTGCCACCGTATTTGAGCATGTTGTCGCTCACTGCACGGGGTACGCAAAGTGCCCCCGGGTAGGTAGCAGAGTAAGAATAGTCGTGGTTGATGTCGGAGATTCTCCAGGCCGCACCGGGTCCTTCTGCAGCTTTGGGGCTGATTCCCATCCTTGCGAACTCCTTTCGTGCGTCGTAGGCATTGTTTCCCGCTGCCCTCTCTTCGGGTGGTGGCTTGAAGTGGAACGCATAAAGGTCGCTCACTTTATCGACACAGCAGCGGCTCCGAAGGCTGAAAAATGCCTGACGGGCTGATTCATCTGCAGACTTGTCTGATGTACCGGGATGGAAATGGAGCGCCAGAACCTGAAAATCCTTGCATCGGAGGCGGATGGCGGGCGGTCTTGCACTGCCACCCACCGTGGAGAAGTCGGACGGTCCGGCAACAGGTGAAGCAGGTCTTCGTGGCGACGCGTATGAAGAAAGGTTTGTTGAGTCTGTGGATGGCCGGCTTACATAACTGGTGCCATACGTTGGTGGGAATCCATCGTCGTCTTCATCATTCGAGTCTACATTGAATTCAAGCCCTGAAGTTCGCACAGTGGTGCTTTGTGCGTGACTGGGTCGCAATACGCAATGGTTGATGAGGGGATAGGGGATATATATCTCTTTAGAGCGAGGTTTGGGAGTGCCTCTGCTCCTTTTTGGTGCGTCGCCTTGAGCGCTCGCGTGACTGGTTTGCCCCTCGGCAGACGTGCCATTTTGTGCTGGCTTAGTCGCTGGTGCCTCGGTGAGAGAAGAATCCCTGGTATGGGCCTGAGAAGTTGACGCTGCTCCCGTACCGTTCGTTTGAGAACCTGGGTAATAGCTGAAGATGAGGTGGTGGCGTGTAAAATAGAGCGTGCCATTTTCCGGTCTGCCTCGTCGGTGGAGGCTTACATTCTTGAACCGCAAATCTTGCGTTTCTCCAGCACTGCCCGCCATCTTTGGCGCGTACTCACGAAAGTTCCCACGCAGCCTGGAGGTGAGGTCTGTAATGCTTCGTAATATACAACGTGGCGACGCAGTCTTTCCGAAAGAAGATGATAGTGACAATACCCTGGCAGCACCACGCTTCTTTCAGGGCGTTTCCAGCAGCAAACAGATTTCCTGTGGTCGGCCACAACGTAGATTGTGTTTGTTGAGTTTTTATACACATCGCTTGTTGCGCTGGTATTTCCTCGTGACGATCAGCAGAGAAGCTGCAGTGACGAGCACAAAAGTGGGACATTCTCAAAGCGGCAGGTGCAGCGGGGCCACTTCGTCTTCGTGGATTGAGATGAACAGTCTTGAGCTCGTCCTTTTGTTTCATCAGAGAACCGACGAAGAGATACTCAAGGTGATGGCATAGGCCTCCCCATTCGCGTAAGGTTCTCTCAAATGATCAAATGAACCACGTCAGAAAATGGCATAAGCTGCGTAGCACAGAGCGCGCAAACTACAAGTCTGAGAATCAGACTCCAAGACTCATGCTAGGGGTATAGTATCAAAATGCGTTGGGCGAAAACAACGATATCTTGTGTCAGTAGGGAAGGTACTTTTAATACTTCTAATTTGATGATTTGTAGGTGAACCTAGGGCTGTAGTCGGAATAAGCTCGCCCAATCGCTCCTTCCTTCCTTCTCGACCCGCACTCACCTACCACACCTTCATGAAGACTTTCTTACATATGTTGCTCTTGAGAAATGCGATAATCACTCTCGACTAAACAAATCTCTCCCAGAAAGACTCAATGGCTCCATTGCAGCCGATCAGGAAAGATCCAAGCGACGATCGCGTGCAGCCTATTCTAGGTATGTACGAAGTTGCGCCAGCTGACCAAGAGTACTACTGACGCCAGGAGAGACTTCGCAGTTGCTACGGGCCGTACCCTCAATGACAGGATCGAAATCTCAAACAAGAACATAAGAGATCTGGAAACATTCCTGGAGCAGCCTTTTCCGTCACATCGCGCAGTGTCATTTGCGCGTCACTGCTCAGACTATGATACGCAGGGCAGCCTGCTGTGGAACTCAGCAACAAAAATCCTCCGAGATGCCGATGAAGATGGTGGAAAGAGCCCGACAGTGGATAGCATTCGCTTCGCAGTGCTTCTACGGGCATTCTCATTCTTCATGTTGGACGCGGCACACAACGAATCCTCTGGTCGGACCAAGAACGTCGACCAGCGAGTGCGGATCTTCAAAGTCGCTCTCAAAGCAGCGAGATGCTGCTTGGACAACAATGACTTGCGTTTAGCGTTCAAGTTAATTGAAAGAGCATCGAGATACGTTACTGCATGGGAAGAGGCGACTCCCGTGATCCGTGTTGTCGACGACTCACCCAACGACGAAGAGTCTTCCATCCAGCAGCTGATATGCAGCTTCTACTTACTACGAACAGCACATGCTGCGAAGTCTCGACGTTACGATTTGGCAGACCGCTTCTTCCTCAAAGCCAACTTTAGCGACAATTCAGATCAAGACGACCTTCTCGAGGCAGCTGCAGGCATGTGCTTCGAAATTGGACGATCGCAACTACAGCAGAGCAGCAAGGAAAACGCTCTAGTTTGGCTGGAGCGAGCGCACAAGCTTCTCGACAGTGAAGTGCTTGCGTCACGCTCTCTGGAACACGAAGATCTGCGGCTGGCCATCGTTGCTTCTTTGCTAGAAGCACTGCCGAACGACGACCATGGAAAGCGTGCATTGAACATCGTGGCTGGATTGGACGAAGATCATGGACTGGGAAATCGAATTGCTGTCCTCGTCATGAAGCTTAACATTGTGTCAAGAAGTGAGCCGACGCATATCGATGCAGCCGCCAGAATACTTGTCCAAATGATTCGATCTACGGTTCTTACGGATCAAACGTATCTAACGTAAGCATTCCCGCACCTTCTGCGGATCGCAGCGCTCTAACCGGATGCATTAGGGTAATGCGCTCGGTCTATAAGGTCAAGAAATTGAACTTTCTTGCAGCATACAATGCTTTAGAGCAAATGATAAGCTCGCGCTTGTTGCCAGATATGGACTCAACAATGGACAGCGATCAGGTGAAAGACTGGCTACAGAAGACTATCGTCACATATACCAGCCTGGGAGTCACTGCCACCAAAGACGACATTCCCCTTGTCCTTGAAAAAATGTCCCAAATGTTCGATTCGATCATGCAGTGGTCTGCGGACGTGCTATCACCAAGAGCCGCACACGCGATGCAAGCACTCATCTGGAAAGCGTCGAAAGATGCCGATGCTTCAACCGCTGATGTTTGGCTAGCATTACTGCAGCATACAATCTTTTCCAATGTTGGCGCAATCAACAAAGCCAAGGTGGCTCGGAAAGTCATGCTTACCAGTTTGAAGCGGGACGACTTCGATACAGCACGAACTGCCTTCTACCAGATGTCATTACCTGTTCAGAACGAGGGTATAACCAGGTATCTTGCCTATCAGCTTGCATTGAAAACAAGTGACTGTGAACTGGCAAGCCAATGCCTTGCTGTTCTGGTCAAAATTGCTGATAGAGACTCGCGATACTTATACGCTTGCGTCCTGGAAGCTCAAAGATCCGAGAATCGCGCCATTGCAGTGGCTGCTTTCCAAGCTTTGGCCGATCAGCCTCCAAGTGGCATACAGCTTCCTGCTCTACTAAGATGCACAGCACGGCTCCTCACGGAAGAACTCGAAAATTCACAAAGGTCTTCAGATGGGGTCACTCACGAGCTATCTCGTGTATTCGAGACAGCAGCTGCGAATATGAAATCCTTGAGACAGGTAAGTGATGAGCAATGGCTTTCCGAAATACAATGGTGGAGCAAAAACGCATTCAACCTTGCCTTGCGGCTCTGTGCAGAGATACAACCGCAGCATCTCATCCGACTTCTCAAGGTCTGCATCAGGTTCTTGGATTGCTACCCGGCAGATGATGGACTCATGCATCAAGACGATCTGATCCAACGAAAGCAAGTCTGTCACTTTCTTTGTGCTAGTGCTCTCGTAGTGCTCGCGCGGTCATCGCCAGACAAATCGCAGCAGCTACAACATTACCTTGAAGTACAGCGGGAAGTCAAGAATTTCACGGCGGTATGGCATCCAGCAGACGATCAATCGTCGGAAGCCGACCTACGCCGCACGAGAGCACTGGAGATGCTCAAGTTCAACGTCGAAAGCGTCTTCAAACTCGAACAATGGGAAAACCTCAACGACGCCCTCACAGCATGCCTTGAGTTCCAAGGCATTGCAAGATGGGATACGCTCGCCGACCTCGTCATCATCATCTACGACCAAGCCAGCAAACTCAGCATCGATGACTCCTCAACCGCCAAAATCCCCGAGTTGCTGCAAAAGATCATCAACTCGACCTGGTCAACGGACAAGGACATTTCGAAGCTCGCGCGCTGGCTGCGCCTCACCTTCTCCATCAGCCTCGGCAAATCTGGCGACGATGGGATCAGCATCAAACTCGTCGAGCAAGCGGCTTCTATGGCGAGACGAGGCACGGAAGGGCGCAACGATTCGTATCCTGAAGACGAGCTGCAATGGTTGGCCACTGTGGCTTTCAACAAGGCTGTGGATTTGCTGGCGATCGGAGATGGAGAGGCGGCAGATCAGTGGATTGATGTAGCGCTTGAGCTCGCGAGATATGCTGCGGACAATGGCTCGCTGCATGCCCATTTGACGCGGAACCGCGAGGAGGCGGAGAGGAGATTGAGGCGGCGATGATCATCTTATTGCTGGTGCGCATGGCTCAGAACGGAGGCCAATTTGCTCGAAGGGAGAAGTCCATGAAGACGTCGCCGTCACAGATGTAGGGGTGTGAAGTCTCACTAATTCTAGCTCAACAAGTGTGTAATCTATTCATACCCACAGATGCTTCTACACGTAACGAAGTTTTCATCAATGCTGTACCTACAAACCCTGGAGCGTTTTCATCCACATAAGCATCATCCCACTGGGATCGCAAGAATTTAAGTGGAGAATCGCACGGGCAGATGAAAATACAAAAGCATTGAAAGGAATTAAATAACAACTTTCTATAGTAGCACATTCACGAACTGCCGCAGCAGACCGCTGACCCCTTTGATCCATCCCCAATTTTACCTCGAAACGCCATTTTGCGCCAACGCTTTCCCGCCGCTTGGGTTTGCCTCTTCGCCAGCTTACATACGGTTTTTTGTGTGAAGTCATACACATCTACTTCCCGCTCCTTTGCTCGAATCGAGCGCGGCTAAGCAATGAACTCGCCTTCCCTCTCCTTGAGCTGAGCCGAACTCCTGCCCGCGTCCCAGAACAGACCGACCGCTTCCTGCACGTCGCTACCGCTGATGATGCCGTTCTCGCTGCCCCTCGCTCTGGCCAGGATGCCAGCAGGAGCAAGGAGCTGGAGTGCATAGCGCAGACTGACGTTGACACCCTGCACGGTCAGCTCCTCGAGGGCTTCGGGGCTCAAAGACGACCTCACGGCCAGAGCCTTGGAAGCAGCGGACACGCCGGACTCTTCTGTGAGCTGAGGTGCGGTGGGAGCGGCGAACTCGAGTCGTGACCTGGTTTGGATGATGGTACGGATCTCGGGAGCGGTGTAAGGGTGAGTGGGGATGATGAGGAGGCGCGGGAGGAGGTCGGGAGGAATGCCGTGTGCGCTGACGAGGCCTGGGTCTTGGGGAGCCAGGGGAGAGGTTGTGCCGCGGATTGTGGTGAGGCCGCGGTTGGATGCTAGGACGACGATGGGGGATATGCTGGACTCGAGGGCGCGGTTGAGGTATGTGAAACATTCGATGTCGAGCATGTGTACCTGTCGGGTGATGTTAACGTGCTTATTGTGGCATAGAATGTGGCATCGAACTTACCTCGTCAATGAAGAGCACACCTGGGACGAGCTCGGCAACGCCCTGGTCGATGTACTTGTTGACGACCTTGTTAATCTCACCGCGCAGCTTTTCCGTGATCTCGGTCTTGCGCGGCTTCATCAGCTGACCCATCATGCTCACAACATCCTGGCCGCCTTGAGGTCTCGCATTTGCAACATCAAGGTCGTGCAGGGTGACATCCTGCACAATGTCCTTCTTCTTGTGCACATCTCCCTTGGGCACGGGAACGTACTCCTCCGCTTCCAAATCAAACTCGGTGGAGAAGGCGTCACTTCTGCCAACCCTCTTCACTGCGCCAGTGTTTGCCTCGATGTAAACCACGTCTCCGATGCGGACTCTCTCCTTCTGAATAGCCTCGTAGATGCTCGGGTCCAGTCTCAGCTTTTTTGTTCCTTTGGAGCTCCTCAGTGTGATCAAGAGGTGGCTGATGGTCCTTCCATAGCTCCCCAGTGGGTTCTCGGCCTCTTCGGGCGTCAACTCAGCAACCTCGCCCTCGTAAACCTCCTTCTTCTCCTGCACTCTGAGACCAATGGCACGGCGGAAGTTCTCCATCAAAGCCTCCGTCTTCTTGACTTCAGCGCTATAGACTTCACTGCCGGTCATGGCGCAGAAGGGCACCTTGGTACCCAGCTCCTGGCTAATGGCCAAGGCAAGCGCAGTCTTTCCCGTTCCAGGCCCACCCGCGAGCAGCACAGCCTTGCCGGCCATCTTCTTCGCCTTGATCAAGTCCACCACCAGACCGCAGGCTTCTCGCGCTGCGGTTTGGCCAATGAAGCCTTGCGCATTGGCGTCCGCGAAGCCATCTGATCGCAACCCAAGGCCTTTGATGTGAGAGTGTGCTGCGGTGCGGTTCTCGCGCGAGTTGGATTGGCGGACCTCGCTGATCTGGACGGGCTTTGCGCCTGCTTGCGCCGCGGGCGCGCTGCCGTTCGTGGCCATGGTGACGAGCGAAGGTTGTTATTCGATTGATGAGGCTCGTGACCCTGTCGGTGCGCGTGATGGATTCGGTAGCAGAGAAATGTGTTTGTGCAAGTATCGGCGGTGAGGTGTAGTCGTTGTGAGTATGCGCCGGGAGATGCAACCGTGGGAATGCGATCTGTTGGTGTAATTATGGGTGTCGTCTTGGATGCTCTCGCGTTTCTTCGCGCCAGCAACCAAAGCTCTGGCGCGGTCTCTCAAAACCAATGGACTGGCGTCACGTGCAAGATAGGGTTAGGGTTGTCCTCAGCTCGATTCAGCCAGTCAGATGCCGCTTACTCACTTGCCTCATGACGAGAGGCGGCTTGGTGAACCCTTCGCCCTTCACTTCCGCTTGCTGCTGTAATCACAACCCTTCCTCCACCACAACCACCACCACTACACGCCACATTGGTCTTCTTCCACCGCAAACCATATCTGTCATACTTTAAACATGGCAGTTTTACGAACAAGCGGCCCAGCCGTACAATCAATTTTCAGATTCGCCGCGCAGCCTTCCTCGAGCAGAAGATGCGCCCAGTGTCTCAAGGCCCAGAGATGTCCATTCTCCTCTTTCCGACCGCGTCTGCAGTCTCACAAGCGTCCTCTTATGACCGATTCCGCCCACCGACCACAGACTCTCGACTCGGAAGTCCCGCCACCGCCTCGGAACACCGGAGTGCCTGAGACGAGCATTGCCGGCAATGAAGCTATAAAATGGCCGCCCGCGGCACCTTGGCAAAGGCAACAAGAAAGCAATGTTAGTGAGAGGGAGGGAGAAGCACAGAAGAGCAAGCCCACATCATCAAGCTTGCCAGAGATCACGGCAGAGAAGCAGCCTCAGCAGACCTCCACACCAACAGCACAGCCAGCCGGCGCAAAGGCGAAGAAATCGAAGCTCCGACCGAGGAAGGCGCCCATCAAGATTACACAAACCGCTGTGGAACATCTTAGGGAACTACTTGAGCAACCAGAGTCAAAGCTCGTCCGTGTTGGCGTGAAGAACAGAGGATGCTCAGGCCTGGCATATCACTTGGAATACGTTGACAAGCCCGGCACATTCGACGAGAGCGTGGAACAGGACGGAGTGAAGGTCTTGATCGACAGCAAGGCTCTGTTCAGCATCATTGGCAGTGAGATGGACTGGTTGGAGGACAAGCTGAGCGCCAGATTCATCTTCAAGAACCCCAACATCAGTGAGTATCCCATGTCTCTCGCCACTTTATACGTCATAACGCTAACCTCTCCAACAGCTGAACAATGCGGATGCGGTGAATCTTTCAGCATTTCTTGATCGCACGAGCGAAACAACTTCATTTTCCTAATGTATCATGTACCTAGACGAGCGGCATTTGCTGCATTTCTCTTGCATTTCTTTGCGTGAAGACGATACTGCCTTCTTCCTCACGAAAGGGCCGTCTTTCCCGCCTTACGGAGGAGCATATTTATTACATAGAGATCTACCTCAGAATACCCCCGGTTCGAAATCGACTACTCTCGCATTCTGAATGATCCCATCCAAGCTCGCCACAAACTCCAAATGAGCCGGGTCATGCTCGAGGTAGTATTTCCGGTCTTCTTCATTTTTGAACTCGCAAATGAAACCGTGCGAGAAGCCGCCCTGTGAATAATCGGTTAGCCATTTCATGAATGTCAAGACTGAGAAAGGGGAACGAGGGGCTCAACTACTTGGTGTCCCTCAGGGCTGTTGTCGCGGCCGCCTCCGTGCGATTTCATGTAGGGTTCTTTGCTGGTTGGATGGATGCACTTTTCCGCGAGGCCGACCATGCGTCTGCAGACCTTGTGTGATAGTCAGTTTGACGTTTCGTTGTTTTTGGGGCAAGTTGTATCGTTGACGGACATCTTCTACTTGAGCATGGGTCGTGGTCGGCTTGAACTCAAAGAGGACAATGTGTAGGATCGGCATTGTGAATGAATCTGAGGGCTTGGGTTGGTATATGAAGAGCGTCCACTGAGATGCCTTCGTGGTCGAATCGTGCTTACGATTTCTCTGGTTGGAGTCAGGGAGTTGAGTTGAGTTATATGTTATTGTACACAAAAGAAGATATGCCCTCAATGCCCTCATCAATGATGAAATCGGAGTGACGCCGAGGGAAGCCGGCCGATTGCCGATCTAGGAGATGTCGCGACTTCCACACTGTCCAAGTAGGTATAGTTAACCACATCTGCTCACACTGGCACATGCTGAGCTGTTGCGTGGCATAGCGATTATCAATCGACATGCTGTTGTCTTTCGTCCCCTTGCTACCATCGCACCCCCGCGCATCCGGCTGAGCCGAGCCCATCCTCTATGCGCGTTGCTTATCAACAGCAGCTCGCGTACATGTAAAGCAATCATTAGACCATGGCTGCAACAAACCCCACCACGCCGCCCTTAGACGTCGTCGTTCGCTTCTCGACCTCAAATCCAGACGTCGTCCTTCACATTCGTCACCCTAGCACAACAAGCGCATTCACACTGAAGCGGCAGATCCGCGCGCAACTCCCTGCGCCTCAATCGGAGAGTAGACTTCGACTCATTCACGCTGGCAAGGTGATCTCGGACGAACATGCACTCGGCAAGACTTTACACGCGAGGGTACCGCCTCCACCAAAGGCAGGGGATGACAGCAAGAGTGAAAAGGCAAAGGGAAAGCAACCACTGAAGGAACACGTCGAAGCGCTCCGCGTATACGTTCATTGCTCTATAGGAGATGCCCTGGTGCCCTCTGAGCTGGCCGCAGAAGCGAAAGCAGCTGTAGATGCGGATAATGCTTTGGCGTCCTCTTTACAACCGGAAACGTCTACCTCTATAGATGGAGAGCATGCGCCAACTTCTACCACCACGCCTGCACCACGAGGGTTCGACCGCCTGCTTACTGCCGGCTTCACTGCCGCAGAGGTAGCCACTCTTCGGACACAGTTCCTTGCCATTCAAGCGCACACCCATACTCCGGATACTATGCCTACGGGCCACGACCTCCTGCTGTTGGAAGAACAGTGGCTTGACAACGGATCCAACGCCGCCACCGCTGGAGGTGAAACCGCTGGCGGGTTTGGTGGGGACGATTCACGAGGACTCGACGACCTTATCTGGGGACCCTTGATGGGATTCTTTTGGCCGGTGGGAGCGATGTTCTGGTTAATGAGGGAAGAAGGCGTGTGGAGTGGGAGGAGACAGACGGCTGTCATGGCTGGGTTCATTATGAATCTGACGTTCGGCTTTTTCAGATTGCTGAGCTGAGGGAAGAGCTTCATGGCATGCCTCGATCAGCTTGTAAAAGCAAAAGTTGCTTTGGGCGCTGCGAGAACGCGCTGGATGGTTCCGGGAAACGGGACTTGAATCCAGTCTTCGGCGAAAGACTGCTCTTTTCCTAGCCCGAGCTGGCCATTGCTATTGTCACCAACGACGAAAAGTCGACCAGTGTCTGTGACGACAGCAACATGATTCCTCCCGATGCCTACGCCGAGGATGTCTGCCGGCTCCGACTCAGGCTCTGTCACAATGTCCACCAGAGCGACCTCTCCAGCGCCCGCATCTCGCAGGCAATTAATACGCCCTTCATCACCGGGCATCGTCGCTCCCCAGAGATACAAGGCGCCATCTTCGCTCAGAGCGGACGCCATCCACCCAACGCCTGATCCACACTGCACGCTCGCGATCTTGAGACCACCCAGAGCATCCACCAATCCTGGCTTATCCGCCGGGTCAGCATCTGCACCAACAGTTGGTCTAGCGAGTGTGCGGAACCTGGGATCTCCCCAGGTATAGACTTCCCCGTCTTCGGTCAGAAGGATGAAATTAGCCGCGTTCGCCAGCAGTTGCTTCGGTCTTCCAGGCAGCATGTGATGCGCGGCCGGATAATGCGCCTCGTTACTCGGATCAGCGTGCCAGTTGACGAAACTCTGAAGGCATTCGAACTCCGCTATGTGCGTCAGTCGCGCGTTCGGGGCCTGTTTGAAGGTTACCGCGACTCGCTCATTTCCCGCAATAGCCACGTGGCTCAAGGGCGGTGCTTCTTCCCCGGTCGGGCAGGTCAAGTCTCTTTGTCCTCCAGATGCTGTCGCGTCTGTAACGTACAATACTCGCCCCTCGGAATCTAGACAGCCAATCAACCCGTTGTGATCGCCGAATGGACTTTGCAGTGAGAATCCTTCCTTCAGAGCCGAGCTTTCCGTGTCGAATTTTTGAAAGCCTCTGCTGCGTAGTCGTGTTCCTTGCTGTATCACCAAGTCGCTCCAGCTTGCGCACAGGATTTCTGCGTCTTCGTGGGTGTCCGCATCTTCGAGAGCGACAGGTTGGAAAGACAAGACGTCACCTTCGCCATTAGAGATTTGGTGGAAGGCGTTGAAACCTGCGGCCCAGATTTTGGGCTGCGACATGATTGGCTTTTCGAACAATGCCGGAGCAGCGGGTTGATATTGAGGGGTGTCGTTGTGGCGTTGTTGTTTTATTGATGTTCAAGCATCGGTCTATTTTGTTCGGCTAGCGAGCTTGGTCCGACAACCCCGCGTCTTCCAGTCTTCGCAAGGCGGGACCGCTCTTCCATCAAACATTCTTGAGATACTCGCCAGAGCTACTGAGACTCGAGGCGGTTCCTCAATCAGGCCTTAACGACGGGTTGAAATCATCGATTTGATAGTAAGATACGATCGAAGTAATTCAGGAAGGAGACCCCATCCAATTTCCTCAATCGTCTCATAAACCGCCTTTCTCACGGTTTGACGAAATGCATCAGTCCAGCACGATCGATTCAATTGCAACGAGGGGTTGCATTGAATCAGCCAAAATGCTTAGAAATCCTCCCTCTTGCGCGGGAACGCGGCATCAACAATGGTACCAGGTGATCTTCCCTGCATGTAACATGATGATCTATGACATCGCCAGACCAACAGCTCCCATCGTCCGGCTATAAGGCTCACGGGTCCTCCGCAGACCACTCGTCACAAGCCTTCGGTGATACAACAAGTCGAATTTCCATACATAACATTGAGCAACGAACCTTTCCAGATCGAAGCTTCTCTTTCCAATTAAAAAGAAAAGAACTTCACAAATAGATCCAATCATGCCAGGCCGCAGCCACGTCACCGTGCCACACCTCAACGGCACCATCGCCGCCTACCAAACCTCCGGCGACCTGGACGCCACCAAACCGACTCTCGTCATGGTCAATTCTTTCCTGACGAACTCGAACCTCTACGGCTCGCAGTACGCCAACAAAAACTTGACCGACAGGATGAACCTCATCGCCATCGAGCTGCTGGGCCACGGCGAGACGCGCACGAAGTCCGAGCACTGGACTTATTGGGATACGGCTATCATGAATATTCAGGTGCTCGAAGCGTTGCAAAAGAGGGGCGAGATTGCGGGTAAAGTCTTCGTGCTGGGGACGAGTCAGGGTGGTTGGATCACGGCGAGGATGGCGCTTTTGGCGCCTGAGATGGTATGTTTCTCTGATCAATCGTCGCCGCCACGACGTCGAAGAGGGAACGGTGCCAGTTCCCCTCAATCTGACAAGATTCTTAGATCTCCGGCATCATCCCCCTCGGCACATCAATGGACTACGAAAGCGCCACCACCCGCTCGCTCGGCTGCTGGGACGCCCCCTCCGACCTAACCGACATGATCGACTCCTTGACCACCAACGACCCGGTCCCCGACTCTTTCACCCTACCCCTCGAAAACGCCGACTTCCTAATCGACATCGGCTTCGGGAAAGACAGCATCTCCCCCTCGGACCGCGCCTACTGGCGCGAGCAAATCCAAACCTCCTACGCGGGCGACGAAGGCCGAAGGCGCGCGCGCATGGCCGCCATAAACCTGCGCGATAGGGACGGCTTGCACGGCCGGCTGTGGGATGTGAGATGTCCTGTTTTGTGGCTGCACGGGACGGCGGACGCGGTGTACAGTGTCAAGAACGCGGAGAGGGAGATTGAGAAGTTTGCGAATGCGCCGTGGAAGGAGTTGAGGGTTGTTGAGGGCGGGGAGCATTTTCTGAGTTTCAGTCATCCGAGGGAGGTGGATGGGGCGTTGGTGGAGTTTGTTGAGAGGTGGGCTTGAGGGAGGGGGTTTGTTGTTGTTGTTGTTTTGTAAGGGTTGGGTTGGGTTTTTTGAGGGCTGATGTCTTTGTGTTCGTCGAGAGTTATATTAATGTTTTTTTGTCGTAATCTCTCTCTTTTCGAATGCTACTCTGCTCGTCCGAACCTCTTATGAACATCGATTGGTACATTGCCCCGAATGCTAGTCAAGGCGGATTCCCTTCTTCGGGTCTCGTGTATGCGCGGAAAGTGGACATTGACGGCCTGTGAGCCAAGGCAGCGTAGTTCGCTGATCGAACGTGTTCGCCGAGGAGACCGTCGAGACAGCGAGCGCCGGTTCGCGACGAACAGCATGCATGTTTGCTTGATTGATTGGTAATCGCCAAAGATGCTACTGCCAGCGTGTTGCTTCATCTAAAGACCATCCCTTCCACTTAGAGGGAGCTAGGGTAGCAAGGCACCCATGAAACTGTTCCTCGTGGGCGTTGATGGGACGATCTCCAACTCTGCAAACACGAGGCGCCTGTCGATTCTTCGTTGACGAGAATGATTACCCCTTGTGGAACTGCCCTTGGTGTGGACGGCATGTTCTCGTGCTTGTCGAGCCATTGGAAAAGTTCTTCATAAGCCCTTCGTCCATCGGACTCGGATGATGATCTGGTGGCTATGCCTTGTCAGTCGGTCTATCAATGGCGCATCTGGAGTTGAAGAAGATCTCTCCGAGATGAGGAGCAAATAATTGAACAGGAAGGGCAAATAGGTCTTTTGTTTGTTTGACCCGCCCAAGAAATTTCGTCAATGTTCCAAATGCTCGCTTTTTATAGCAGATTTCCCTTTCCCACCCCTTGATGAATGCGCTTTCGAAGTCCCTGAACCTCTCCCCAGAATCTCAGGTTTGGCGCCCATATTTCTCTATCAATCAAATCGATCAATCGATCATCACTCCTCTCAACAAACGCCTCAATACCCCCCCTCTCTCTCCCATCCTCTAATCGCGCCTCACAGCACTCCTCTCCAACGCCTCCAACAACTCGGGCCGTCCCTGCAAACTCTCCTTAGCCTTGCCATAAGCCATCCAACACCTCGTGCGCTTATGGCTCTCGGGCCAGACGTCCTCCTCCTTGTGCACGAGGCCGTCGAAGAAGCGGTACGCGGCGCGGGGCGCCGTCTCGCCGTATTTCTTGATCTGCGCCTCCGTGCGCTGCTCCTCGATCAACCCCAGGTCCTTCTCGATCGTCACGTGGATGCCCGCCTCTTCCCAGGCTTCGCGCGCGGCGGCCTCGGCTTCGCTCGCTTCGTCCGCTTCCCATCCGCCTTTGGGCAGGACCCAGCCTTTGCGCGATGAGGATTGGATTAGAAGGACTTTGGTGCGGTCGGCGGAGAGGGGGACGATGCCTGCCACGAGGCGTTCGCCATTGGGTCCGTATCTGTGGTGAGGAGGGTTAGTTGTGCTGATGTTGTTGGAGGATGAGGGTTGGATTGTGTACCTCTGGTTGTCTCTGCCGACTCGGGCGTGCATGGAGCGCTCAGGCTGTGTTTGTTGCTCTTGCGCCATGGCAGGGTGGTGGGTGGATGTTGGAAAGAGAGTGAGGAAGTTGGATTGTTAAGTTTGGTATTATTCGTCTCGTCGTTACCTGCCGTGACTGAGGAACGCCACAGCCACTGGTGGTGCTTTGGTGGTGCCCGGCCTTCAAGGCGGAAGGGTGATGCAGTCGTAACAACGTGAGCACGTGGGCAGGTGGGCAGCAGGTGAATGCGGCGAGGCGATGGAGTGGGTGACTGCAGACCGTTCAGTCCCGCGCGAGACGGGGCTGGAGGCGATCGCTGGATCGTGTGAGGCGAAGGAGGGCCCTGTTGGAGGGGTGCAGCATGGTGGGAAGAAGGAGAGCGAGATGAGTAGGCGGCGTGGTTGAGTGGGCGGTGGGTTGGTCAAATACTCTAACGCCCGTCCGGGTCTGGGGGTGGGAGCGCTGGTAGCTCGCTCGCCCATTCCCTCTCTCTCTCCGACCCTTCCCTTCCCTTCCTCCCGCTCTGCCCTGCTAGTTGGAGTGTTTAGTGTTGGTTGGCCCTTGCCGTGCCATTATTCACTGCAGTGCCTTCTACTCTACTACTGATGACGCTAATTGACACAAGCCTGGCGGATGAGCAAGCCGCGGTATTTCACGGTACTAGAGCGGAGCTGCAAGCCAGAGAAATAAAAATGCACAGGTGAATGGGAATATTGGCGCGCATCTTCTCGCTCGCTTGTCCGGTCTGTGGCGCGGGGCCAGCCAGTAGAGAGGGCGGCGAGAGTGGGAGGGGCACACGAAAATGCAAGGCACGTGGTCAATTTAGAAGGTCGAATTAGGGAGATGTTGGTAGGTCGTGCTTGCAATTCTGCTATTCTTGATGATCAATCAACCAAATATTGACGTCGGCTGCATCGCTGATCTTCAATCAATATTTCACACATATTGACTGATTGTAGGAAAAGCCGGTGATGACTTCTTCACCCAAGCATGTTCCCTTTCATGTCCCTGTGTGTCTCACGTTCTTCCACCAACAACGTCATCTCCAACGTTGCATGAGAAGGGTGAAGACGAATGCTCAGGCAGGCACGACTCTGAAGGCACCCAGCGAGTCCACATACCGCATCTCATGCCTACCACCACTGCATGACCGTATATGCACGGCTGCCGTACCACCCTGCATATAAAATAAACAGAGCATCCACCACTCTAATCCGCCTTTCCTGACACATCGCCCGTCTCTTCCCAAATCATCATCCTCTCCTCCACCCCACCAGCGACAATCCACTCCACGCCGTCTCAAAAGCAGATCCCACCCTCACATCATCACACTTTCCGCCCAGCAACGCCCGCTTTTCTGGCACACGACAGCTCCCAAGAACAACCCAAAAGCCTCGCCGCTCATTCATCATCATGCAGGTCTCAAGCAACGCCAGCATGGGCCTCTCCCTAATCACGCCTATAGGTAAGCCCCGTCCGAGTCCAATCGCGCTTTCACTCCCGAGCACGTGCTCTCTTTCCTCCCACGCCATTTCTCACCTCGTCCACACCTCACTTCTCTCGACTGCCTCTGCCGGGTTGGGAAAGAGTGGGCGTGCCTCTCACCGGCATATGCCAGCTCAGAATGAAAACCGTACCCTTGCTAACAGCTGTCTCTCTCGATCTCCCCAGGCTATCAAAGCGGCGACTGCGGTTACTGCAAAGCAGAAGAGTCAGGTCGGCGAACTCCCGATTCCCGTGCGTTGATCTCATGACGCTATGTTGTTTTTCATTGATATCCTCTCGTCTTTTTGCCGTTTCTGGAAGTCATCAAGCGTTTTGATCGTGACTGTTTCATCATACATCACGTCTTTCTCGTTCAACATCATGCACACGCTCGCGAGACAGACAGTTCATGTTCTAACACCCAGAAGGCGCTTCGTACTATGCATTGGCCAAGTTGCTCACGCCTGAGCATTATCAAATGCTCATGGATCGTGGCTGGAGGCGGTAAGTGCTGGACATCGACCTTGTTCAATCATATATCAATCCTCGACAGCCAAACATACGTTATTGTCGCTGACGTATCAATCAAGGTCTGGAACTCTATGCTATCTCCCAGATGCCTCAAGATCATGCTGTCCCCATTACACGATAAGGTATGTTGCATTTGATTGACAGTCATTCTCGGAGTATTTACACAACATCAGACTGCCCGCTTCCGAATTCCAAGCAAGCCGAGATCAGAGACAAGCAATATATCGATGGAACCGATTTGTACTGGGTGACAAGTACATCAAGCAAGCAAGTCTGAAGAATCCCAAAGGCAAAGGGTAAGCTTCAAAAGTGATGTTTATCTACTACTGAACATGGCTTACGGTCTCACCAGGGAAAAGAAACGCAACACCAACACATTCGACCTCGTCACAGCAGTGCACGAAAGCGAAGAATCAAACATCATACCAGACGTCGAACCAGTGCCCGACCACCATTTCACAGCAACATTGGAACCCGACACTTTCGACGAAGAAAAGTACGCCCTCTTCCAAGACTATCAACAACACGTGCACCACGAGGGACCCTCAGAAATCACCCGCGCAGGCTTCAAACGCTTCCTCTGCTCCTCCCCAGTCGATCGAAGGACCGAAGCATCAGGCAAGAAACTCGGAAGCTACCACCACTGCTACCGGCTAGACGGCCGCCTCATCGCCATGGCCGTGCTCGATCTCCTCCCCCACGCCGTCAGCGGCGTCTACTTCATCTACCACCGCGACTTCGAGAAGTGGAGTCTGGGCAAGCTCAGCGCGCTGCGTGAGGCGGCCCTCGCGCTGGAAGGCGGCTATCAGTACTACTACATGGGCTACTATATCCACAGCTGTCTCAAGATGCGGTATAAAGGCACGTACAAACCGCAGCACGTGCTTGATTTTGAGAGTTTCGAGTGGAGCCCTCTGGACGAGGAAATGAGCCGCCTGATGGACGAGAGGAAATGGGTCAGCATGAGCCGCGAGCGAAAGGCGAAACAAATCCCATCGACTCCTCTCGAAGAAAGCAACGAAGAAAAATACGAAGCAAGCAACAACAACACAGCCGACGCTTCCCCCACATCCCCCAACGACTCCCCCTCCCTCTACCCAACACCCAACCACCCCAACCCCCTCACCGCCGCCACCTCGAACCTCTCGCTCCTCTCCCTCGGCATGCCAGGCGTGCTGTCCCTGCCAGAACTCAAGCGAACCGTCGACTTGGACGAGATGAAAATCTTTCTGGGGAAAGGCGGCGTGCACCGCACGCAAGACATTGTCAGCTGGGGGGAGGGGGAGGAGACGGATCCGACGAGCATCAAGGGCGTCATTGCGGAGTTTGCGGCTTGTTTGGGGCCTGAACTGGCGAGGGGGGTGGTGGTGAATTTTGGGAGGTGAGGGGTGTTGTGGTGGAGGGTGGGGTGGGGTGGTGTTGTGGTTTTAGTGGATGGGTTGGAGATGGGAGGGCTGGTGACGATTGTGAAATGGAGTAGTGGTGGTTGTGGTCGATGATAGTCTTCTATTTTTATATTTTGACTATGTGTACAAATTGAAAATGGTATATTGTGCTTTGCGAGGTCTTCTATTCTGTGCTGTCGCGCTCTTCCCACGTTCTGTAATCCGTGTTTCTCGCCTTGGATGGACTCCATCCCTTCCGCCATGCCTCCATTCCTGTCTTGTACGCGTGAGCACAATCTTTGCCATGGCCAAAAGCTGTCGCCTTGTAGCAATGCAACGCCAGGCGGTGTTTCTGGAGCAGCGGTCTCGCCGACTTGCTTCCCTGGCTGAGCGAGTCGCCGGCGGACTCCACTTTCCAACCCTTCATCAGTTCTTCTCAAGACCCCCGACAGACAATAACCAGTAAGTGGACATGTCTCTTCCGTCTCCAATCTCGACGGTCTCTCAAGTCACAGTCCAACTCATCACCTCCCTCTCACAAACCCCATGCCCATCCGCCCACTGCACGACCCTCTCAGGAATCCACCCCGCCCTAACCCCCTCCGCCTTCTGCCCCAACCTCCCCTCCGTCGAGAACGAACACCCCATGTCCGAAAGCGCATACTGCACGCAACCCCTTGCCCCCTCGCACATTTCGCGACACTCGCCCAGCGTGCTGTTGAGCGTGCCCGCGCGCAGATCGGGCGACAAATTCGACCAGTCCGCGCGCTCTGCGCCACCGCCGTCCCCGCCCGCCGCGATGTGAGGCAGCACGTACTGCCGGAAAACGTCCTGGTGGTGCAGGCGCATGCGCTCCGCGTGGCGCCAGGAAACGCTACCGCCCGAGCGGGCTCGGCGGGCCTGCACATCGCGCAACCAGTCCTGCTCGAACGTGAACAAGCTCTCGATCTCCGCGGGGGCGAGGTGGTGGTAGGAAAGCGCCGGGGCGCACCACAGACTCCTGCCGTCGGCCTTGTCTTCCGCGAAGTCCATGGTGTGCGGGTTGCCGCCTTGGAACATGGGCCAGGCCCAGGTGAGGGGCGTGCCGGAGTCCTGCAGGGCTTTGCCCAGAATGCAGTCGCCGGCCCAGTGCGCGGAGGTCAGGGCGTGCCATTCGGCGGCGTTTGAAGTGTAGAGTTGGGCGGCGCGCTCGAGGGCGGGGCGGGAGATGAGGAAGCTCGAGCCGCCGTGGGCGAAGACGTCTTGGTCGATTTGCACCTCGCTGCCGTAGTAGAGAGGTTCGCTGGGGTCGAGGTGTTGGAGCCAGTCGAGCAGGTTGGACCAGATGAGGTAGGTGTCTGGCTCGACGAAGACGTACCATTTCTTCTCCGGGTGGAGTTCGAGGGTGCGGACGGCCATGGGGAGGAATTTCCACTTGTCGAGGCGCCAGCCTTCGTTGTCTGTCTTGCCTAGTGTGCCGGTTTCGAGGCTCACCGCGCCGCTGAGCTCCGATTCATCCAGAGATTCGCGTCCGTGGTCGCGGAGGCGTCGCCAGAGTTCGAAGTCGGGATGGAGGTTTTTGACGTCTTCTTCGACGTCGGAGAGTAGATCGTGGACTTGGTGGCCTTCGAATTCTTCCTCGTAGTCGGATAGGATGATGTAGTCGTTGTAGCATTGGAAGGTGGTGTTGAGATGAGCGGGGAGTTTATCTTTGATCTCGGTCGCGCCGGTTCGCATGACTACGAGGACGTCCTCGCCGCCTTTCAACTTCTTGCAAGGCAGGTCTTCTTGTACGTGATATGCAGGGGTGGTGGTGGTGGTAGTCGTTGTCGTCGAAGTATTTTGCGTGGCTTCCTCTTGGTTCCCTTTAGAGGACATGACTGGGAGTTTCCACTTTGGTAGCGTTGGGTAGTTGTAGCACAGATGCATAGCCAGGAGTAGAGTCATCCCAATCGCCATGAGAGCCACGGCTTTCGACGCCGCCCGCGGTGTCGTGCCAGTGTTGAGGCCCTGCATGTTGTGTTGAAAGAAAAAGAGAATCGAAAGGTTGATTGGAAAGAGGTGTTTGCGAGGGATCAATCACCCATGTGAATGGGAATGCCTTGAGAGGTCGTAAGAACAACGAAATGAGAGTGACTGTATTTTAGAAGATTCAAACAAAGACAAGAGAGAGTGTGAATGACATGTAAGGTATGGGAATGACAGGACGGTATAGAGCGACAAGCGAAGGAGAAAGGAAAGGAAAGGCAAGAACGAAACATGATACTCCCACCGTTGTATACATTATTGCAATTGTTAGCCAGGCACACGCGTGGCCTGATCATCCACGACTGGACAGGGAAGTCTGGCACAAGAGGGGCGGATGCTGGGTTTGTGATTGCTGAGTGGGTGCTGCTGTTTCGCCGTTGATTCCCAGTTGCGATCTGCGTTGGACCTTGCGGGCTGATTACGACGACTTTAAAAAATCCCAAAGGAGCCTTTCCCCAGCAAGTGGCAGCCAGTCAGCCCTATGGAGACAAGCTCCGTCAACCGAATGCTTTGCCTCGCTGCAAGCAATTCCAAGTGATGCATTTCGGTTATCTTGGCCTCTTGATTCCTTTCCAATGATATGTGCTGAAACTGATAGTCTCTGAGTGATTGGTGAGTGCAGACGGTCATCCGTACGAGTGCTGTGCCACCACATCCCAGGTAGTGTTCCTTGCTGCAGATAGCCATGTCTCACCTTGCAAGGCTTATTGACGTCTCGCAAAGTCACCATGTACATACATGTATCACTTCTGAGACGTCGCAGTGCATCCAATCGTTGTGTGAGGTGGAAAATGCCATTGCTGAGGTTTGTCACTGCAAGCAGCCGCTGCTGGTATATGATGATTGCAGTATGTAAGGTACCTAGCCAGATACTAGACGATCTGTGATGAAAAGACGTTCTCCTTCGTTGATGACTTCCACGTCCTGAAAGATTTCTCTCTTTACTGCTTCACAGGTGCCAGGCGCCCCGACAAAATCTTTCCCCGTTGTTATGGTGTTTTCCTTCGTCTCTTTCCAATGCGCCCAAGTCCTCCACTTGTCCTTCTTGGTCGACACCTTTGCTGTGTGCGCTTGTGTTCCTATAGCTCTAGGTGGAGCCCAGCCGAGTTCTTGCCCAGGGAGGGCGACTTTCTCGCAATGTCAAACTCCAGCGACCAGGCAAGAGGGAGAGCCAGCCTCAGACTCGTTTTTATAACCAGTCATGTTGTATTGATGTCGTTGTAGCAAATAAGACACCGGCCCTCTCGTCCTGGCCGCCTGTTGTAACGCGTCGGATCGCGTGCAGCTTGTTCCTGACAGCGACCAGCTCTGCCTCAGAAGAGCAAACAGATCCTGTAGAAATGGACGCGCAAATGTCGTCTCCTCGGACATCCGTCGCGACACGCTCAAACCGGTGATGTGTCTGGCCTCACCCAAGGCGAAATAGCAAAACCATTTATAACCATTCCCACCTCTTCAAGCCCCCTTCTTCTCCAACTCACAAACCCCCTCCAACTCCTTCCTAACAGCCTCCACGCCCCCCTCCGCCGCCGCCATCGGAATCACCAAATCTCCCTCGACAATACCCTCCTCCTCATCCCTGCCCTCCAGCTTAACCTTCGCCTTGACCTTCTCCACGGCCTCGAAATACGTCGCGCACTCGCCCGAGCGGAACAGCGCGGTGACGTGCTCGCGCAGGTTCTCGCTCCAGCCGGCTTCGTCGAGGCGCTGGCGCAGCGCGGTCTGAATGCGCGCGATGCCGCCATTGGCGAGGAGGGCGAGCGTCACTTGATCTTGGATTGTGTTGGCGGAGGAGGGGTTGCTGGTTGAGGTGCCGTTGACGGGGATTCTGGGCGGGTTGGCCATTTTTTGCTTTGTTGGTGGTGTTGCGGTTGTGGTTGTGGTTGTTGGTGGGTTGGGGTTGAGGATTTGGGGCGCGGTGAGGTGTGGAGTTGGGTGAGGTGTGAGTGATGGGAATTGCTGTTCAGGTCGTGACTTCGTGGTAGCGCGGGATGTGGTTTAGTTGCGTGAATATGTGTTTGTAAATGTAGGTTGGTTGAAGAGTCTCGGAAAGCCAGGTTCAAGCATGAGGCGGCGTAGGCGAAGCCCAACGCGCGCGTGAACATGTGAAGCTTGGCGTATGGCATGGCCAACAGATGACGAAGACGGTGAAGGCACATACTTTGATCAATAGTAAATGTCATATCGAATTCTCGCATACAATGAACTGTTGGATAATCTACACATCGCTAGAATAACCTTTCACAGCGCTGACCTTTACGAAATCATAAAATCATGAAACCCTTTCCTTCATCCCAATCGTATCATGCAGTGTACTCAACCGCTCGACGGCGGTCTTCCTCCACTCCACACAATCCCGGGAAAGCACAGAATGTGCTGGGAGAGACGTGCACTTGCCAGTATTGCGACAGTTCTGGGTTGCTGATCATTCTTGTCTCCTCGTTGTAGGCCGGATGGCTGACCTCTTCCTTGAGCAAGCCACGCCTGTGACCGTCGCCCAGGTATTGCATGAAGCTGTCGCTGACTTTGACGTACTGGTTTACGCCTTCGTGCGCGTCGATCGTGCTGCCTGTCGTCCAGGAGAGCAGCATGGGCTCAATGAGGGGAGCGTCGGTGACCGAAGGGTGAGTTGTGCCTTTCGAGGTGAAGAACCAGGCAAACTTCTTGCGCTCCATCACGCCCTGTGCGAGCTCCTTCACAACTTCGAAGTGAGGACGTCCGTGGAAGATAGAGTGCTTTGATGACCAGGACTGAGAGTGGATGATCATAACAGGCACCTTGACGTCGTGGTTCAGAGGGCCTGAGGATTTGCCAGGATCAAGAATGATGCCTCCCTTGAATGGGAGGTCTTCAGAAGGTGCTCCCTTCAGGGCCTGCAGAGCTAGCGTAGCACCATAAGAATGACCCGCGATAGCGATGCGGTCCATGTTCAGGCGGTGCGTCCATTCGGTAAGAACCTCGCCCTCGCCTCGAGGGTTTGCCTTGAAGATAGACAGTCCCTCGCCCTCGTTGATTCTGCGCAGCACTTTGACAGTTTCTTCAACCTCAGCTTGCCTCATTCCCAGCTGCAGCTCCTTCAGCTTCGGTGTGTCTGGCTTGGGGTCAAGCTGATCCTCGCCAATGTGAAATACGCCCTTCGACGTGCCGTTGTTGAGCATAAGAGAGCCTGGGCCGCTGCCGTCTCTGTGCTCGATGGCCACGACAATATTTCCCCGCGAAGCCATCTCGCCACAGTACTGAGTGTAGCTTGTGCGTGCAGAAGCCATGCCGTGAGAAAAGATGATGACAGGAAATTCCGGCAGGCCATAGTCATCTGCGGGAGCCTCTGCGTGGTCACCGTACTGGTAAGAAGATTTGGCCGTGCCGTGCAGTCTCACGTCCACCTCGGCAGGCACTGTGTTGCCACCCACCAGCGTCCAGAGTCCAAGAGCAAAGACATTGTTGGTGAGCCAGTTATTGATGTGGGCAAATCGGGCATATCCCTCAGCATGGAGGGCGATCGGCTTGGGAACCCAAAGATGCTTTTCCTTGGAGCTCAGCGAGCCATTTACGGCAGGATAGAAAATAGAGGAGAGTACTGTGTCGACTTGGAAGGCCGGTTCGCCAGTCTCGGTGTTGATGGTGTCGCCGACGCGACGCGGTGGATTCACAGGAGTCTCGAGGTCGATGGTTCCGACGTCATACTCGCCGGTGTAAGGCGGAAGGTTAGAGCTGAAGAGCGGCATTCCCAGGAGGAAGCAGTACGAAGCATAGAACAAGGCGGCGGCCAGAAGCCAATAACGCAGTTTCCACCGCCTAAATGACGAAAAGAAGATAGATGCCATTGCGCGTGTGCTGGAGTGCAGTGACGGCGAGTTGGCGCGTAGTCGACGGGTGGGGTGGGGGAGTTGAGATCGGGGGGATTACGGCAATCGCATCAAACAAGGGTAAGCGCAAGTGATGTTGATGTCAGTGTAAAGTATTTGGAGGTGTGCACAGGAAGTGGAGCCAGGGAGAGTGGTGAAGGAGAAGTAGAAGAAGGAGACGCGGTGACGATATCAAGAATGTACGCGGTAGTCGCGTGAGATCGATCAGTGAGAGTTGATGTCTTGGGTGTGGGTTTTGCCTCCTCCTGCCCTGCCGTCGCGGTGGTGGGTGGTGGGCGGTGGTGATGTTCTGGGCTTGTGTGAGTGAGCAAGGAGCGCGCGGGTGCGGGCAAGATCAAGCCACCAGACCGCGAATGCGGCTTACTTTTCACTCTCACGCCACCGCTTTCCCAAGCGAAGCCCTCCGCCCAGCCTTTGCCAACTTTGTGAGATCGGATCGCCCGGATATGCACACTCCCGCCGTGGCATCCTGCCGTTGCGCCCGCCCATGACTTAATCACTGCCAACTTCGATCGAGTGATCAAATGTTCTGCGATAGATGTCAATCATGCAGTATGTTTGCAAATAACGACAAATATGCAACGCCTCGATTCGCGTGCAACTTGGTCCAGTCGTGGTGCTGTACCCGAGTGTGTTCACAGCCGGCAAGAGACATGATCCGCCTGGATCTGCATTATTACATCCTGTCAGTTCTATAAATCTATTATAGTAAAAAAGAAACCCACTTGCTCGCGCGCTCTAGATACCACATCAATCTCCACCGAACCGATTAATTACCTCCCCACTACCTTGCAATCGAAGTCTTCTTCCATTCTCTACTTCCTCTTCCCCTTAGGCACCCTGCACAACCAGTAAAGAGCAACAGCAGCGGCAATATTGACGCAGATGTAAACCCACATCAAACCGAAATCCCTCCATCGATCCCCGAAGTTGATGCTGGCCGCGGTGAGATATTCAGTCGTCGAACTGATCGGGCAGTATTGGCACATGTCCGATTCGGAAGGGTTCGAAACGTAGCCGCCTGCAGTCTCGACGTAGGCCGCGAGGTACTCGCCGCAGGTTTGTTGGCCGGGTGCGCTCATCGTTAGGAACTCGTCAGTCGCGCAGTGAACGGGTGCTTCTCCGATTGCTGCCGAAAGGAATGAGGAGGCGAGGTAAGTGAAGGGGTTACATCGATACATGAAAATCCAGAATCCAGGGAGGTTCTCTTTCTGGACTAGAATACCACAGAAGGCGTACATGAGAATACCCAGCACATTAGCGAGTGCTGAAGCAGATTCCGAATCGGGTGAGCCAGCGATTAGAGCATGAGCCAAGGTACTCCCGAACAAGAACGCCACCCAGATTGTCAGGAAGACGAGCGTGCTCCTCGCGTGGACGGTGCCTGTATACTCGGCGTTGCGAAGAAGACCAGTGGGATAATACCAAGCCAAAAAGCAGATGATGGCGACTCCAGTGTTCCAGACCAGCTCTGTCAGGATGTTGGAAAGGACGAAAGCTGCCCAGTGGTATGTGCGGCATTTGCGCTCTCTAGCCTCGTACAAAGTCCGCTGGATGACGAACATTGGGATGACCTGCAGGATCAGGGAGATCACGGTGAAAAGGAAGACAAGGACTCCAAAGGCCTGGTTCTGCAGTCCTTGTTGCGTGTTATCAGACATGTAGAAGGAAAATCCGATAAGAAGAGACTGCGCTGGTCAGTAGAATTCATTGCACAAGGATTGGTCAAGGGACTCACTGTGCCGATTGTGAGCAGAGCCTTCGAGTTGATATACGCCGGCGAGCGCCAATATTGCTGGAAGGTTCTTTTCGAAGCGTATTTGAGCTGATCAGTGAAGGATGCAGCAAACTCAGCATAGTCAGACTCGTCCATCTCACGCTTCTCGTTCCGGGGATTCTGTGCGAGGTCTTGAAGCTCAGCCTGAACGCTCTTGTACTCGGGGCTTGCTCTCCAGACGGCGGGCCAGTCGATGTCACTGGAGACTCCAGGAGCGGCACCGATGGTTTCCAACATATATTCGGCGGGATTTGCGTCAGGTGAGATGTCTTGGGCGCCGTTGCGAACGAAGTAGTCCACCAGTATACTCGAGTTTCTGCCAATGTCGCCGAAGTACACCGTCTTGCCGCCTGCGCACGATTAGCATGTATCGAGTCGTTGACATGGATCATTCCATACCTTTGGCAAGCAGGAGCAGTCTGTCAAAGCGCTGGAACAAGATCGCTGAAGGTTGATGAATGGTACACAGGACGGCTTGTCCGCTTTGCGAGAGTTTCGTTAGAAGATCGCAGATTGACCACGAAGTTTGGCTATCGAGACCGGATGTTGGTTCGTCCAAAAAGAGCAACAACGCAGGCCTCGCAGCGAGCTCAACACCGATGGTAAGGCGTTTTCGCTGTTCAACATTCAGGCCTTCTCCGGGGATGCCAACGATAGCGTCAGCGCAGGACTGCATCTCTAGCATGGTGATGACTTCTTCGACGTATGCCAGTTTCTCAGCTTTGCTATAGCGCGGTGGCTGCCTGAGAAGAGCGCTAAATTGCAAGGTTTCGCGCACGGTAGCAGTGGGAAGATGTAAATCTTGCTGTTGGACATAGCCGGTCTTTCTCTGGAACGATTCATCACCTGTATGAAGATTAGTATCCGGCTGTCGATAATCTTATTAGCTTAGTGAACTTACGCGGCGCAGCGTCGACAAGGATATCTCCAGTGACAACGCCGACGGTGGTGCGACTCGCTAAAACATCGAGGAGTGTGGTCTTTCCAGCCTGTGAGTTTGGTCAATACGATGTGTTTCCCTGAATTGGTGAAGAGAATGAGACTCACACCGCTCACGCCCATCAATGCTGTCAATGTACCTGGCTTCACCCAGCCGTCCACATGATCCAGAATCACCCGCTCTTCACCGCCAGTGGGTACTTTGTAGGATACGTCCTGCCAATGCAAGATCGAGGTCTGCTTCTCGACGTTTGCCGCGATGTTGTCCTTCCCATCGGTGACCTGGTCGCGATGCTTAGGTTGCGTCTGTTGTTCTTCGTCGGACACAAGCGCGCGGGACTGCTTATTTCCCTTAAGCGCTCCACGTTTGAACACTAACACCTCACCCTTGGAGCGTGCTGCCGCGATTACTTCACTGACGACCAAATGCGCAATGCAAAGCCCGATGGTGAAAGCGATGAGGATGCCAAAGTTGCGCCATTTGTGGTCGTTCTCATAGCCGTATGCCACGCGAACGAACTCGTCGCCGTCGACGAAAGTGTTACCAAGTCTCGCACCTTTGGCAGCGCACGCCATAGCACTTTGTGGGACATCGTTGTAGGCAGGGCCGGCTGGGACTATTTGATCGCAGGGAAACAGTCGTCCGGTGAATTCATTGACCATGGCATTTTCGAATCCGTAAAAGGTAGGGTTCTGTCGAGAAAATAAGTCAGCAAGTACTTTTTGATTGGCCGTAAAGCTCTAGATATTGCCAAGTTCAAGGAAACTGGAGCCACATCATCCAATCGTGATCTCGAGTGTGGAGGCGTTTGCACACAATGCGGAAGAGGCTGCTTGTTTAATCAAAGCCATTCGCACAGGTGTCTCTCGAGGGCACGGAGACTGATATTGCAAACGATGCCCGCTTATATCTGCACGCAAGACGCGGAGATGTAGCAATACTCTGGCGCGATATCTTAATGGACCACGTTTCTTGTCTCGAACGTGTGCGTGGGTAACTGCACATCCAGATGCATGTTGGAGGGTAGGGTTTGGCAAGGCAAAATTAGGGCCAGGGCTGTTAGACAAATGGACTTACTACAAGCAGTGTTAGTGGAATCCAGGTGACCATGATTCGTATAGAACTCACCAATAAATCTGATCCAAGACGCCCATCCGCGCATGTAATCCACAGGAATGGCAAAGCCAGTATAGAGAACCATGGCCATGAGAACTACACTTGCCGGAGCCAATGCTTGTTCTAGGGTTTTAGTAAGAGATGCGAAGAGCCTGAAGAACATCGACATGCTCAGTGCGACGAAGAATGAGTTCAGCAGAAAAAAGAAGAATCGACCGGCTTCGCGTCGTAGTCCAACCATGAAGTAATATAGAATGACGACCACGACGGTGTTGGTGATCTTGTATGGTATGTCCATGATCATGGACGCCATAGCCTCTGCACTGGGATGGTAAAGAACATAGCGCTTGTGCTTCTCAACGATGGATCGTTTTGCATAGAGGCTGATGATCTCCAGGAGACTGCCGAAGGCATTCAATATCACAAGGATGAAGATAGCAGCACCACGGGAGTAGAAACTTGATGTCGTGTCGTCCGGGTCGAAAAAGATGCTGGCCACGATGAGCGCCTCTGTGAGATTCATTGCGAGCATGACAATCGGAACGTTCGGGTCTGCTTTTAGTCGTTGCCATTCTCTCCACATGCACAGCTGGATCTGCCCCCAGTAGGACATCGTGTAAGGAGACTTTTTACGCTGCTTTCGAGATTTCTCAAGCTGCCTTTGTGCTGCAAATTTATTCGCACTCTCAGACATGGGTGGGTGATCCCTGTTGTAGTCTGCAATGTGGCCCATGAGCTCCTTGCGTTCCGCGCTGTTCTTCCAGAGCTTGGCAAAGTCGTCCGGCGTGCGTGGAACGATCTTCTCCATACCAGAAGCTGGAATACGTTGACCAGCACTCGACATAGAAGTCAGAAAATCTGGAGTCGACTGCCCGTCTGGACGTACGAACCCAATGCGTTCAAAGTAAGCTTGGGCCTGCGTGGCAGGTCCAAAGTAAATCTGACGTCCCTCGTACAGAACGCAGACGGTATCGAAGGTGTCATAGGCATTCTGTGGTGCCTGGTAGATGGCAACGACACTCGAAGTACCGAATACGGAGCTTTGAGTGCGCAAAGTCCGGCAAAATTCGATCGCATTAGCACTATCAAGGCCTCGGGTAGAATTGTCCCAGCATTGAAGCGGCGCTCCGCTCAGGGTGGCTTCCGCGATGGTAACTCGTTTCCTTTCTCCGCCGGAAACACCTCTCACGAAATCGTTGCCGACCTTGGTAGTCTTAATGTGGTAAATTCCCAGCAGAGCCATGACCACCTCTTTCATGTGAAATGCGTACATCTCGCGTGTAATGCCGGCAGGTAGCGAATACGGCGTCCGTGCTAGAGCCGCAAAATATAGCGTGGTGTCAACGTTCAGCATAGAATAGTGCTCGTCGACTTCTGCGGTGTAAATGGCTTCGCCTCGGTAGGCTGATCGTTGTGTCTCTGGCTTGATGCCATTGTAGTTGAGTTGCGATTCGTCGCTAATGTTAAGACCATGTGTGTCGCCAGCGAGAGTCTTGAGAAGTGTCGAGCATCCAGATCCAGGCGGACCAAGAACACACAACATCTCTCCAGGCCGAACGAGGCCCTCGAAGTCGTGCAGGATATCGACTTTGCTTCCGCGGTCGCCAAACAGTCGGCGGACAAGTTCTGGCAGCTTGAATACCAAATTTCCGACGGTGTGCTGGAAGTCGGTATCACTCCCGTATCCGAAGACATTGAGCTTCTCGTAGGCGACACCCATCACACGGGCGGACTCAGCAGCATAGACGACATCGTAGAATCGTCTTGCCCAAAGTTTTGCGTCAAACTTCTCGGATGCTGGATTCAATGGGCTACCTTCTGGGGCGTCAAAAAGTGAAGCATCACCCAGATGCTTCGATTCAGCTGAAAGACGACGGGCGAGCTGCGTGATGTCGAGTCCATTGTCGACATGATCCGGCGTTCCAGGTGCTGTCGAAGATAGCTTCTTGTCAGCCATATCTGCGACTGAGGACGAGTTCGTTGTGCTCATGCCGCAGCTCTCCGTCGTGCAGAGCCCTAGTTCAACTAGAGAAGGTCTGATAGCAGCTTTGACTCCCAACAATGAGAAATGTTGTTGTCAAAATTGGCTAAGGCCTTGCAAGAGCGCAGCTTTGAGATATTGGCTTCAGACAGCGGTATTTGGTTCGGAGGAAAAAAGAAAGAAAGGACGTGATGTATCTTGAATTTTAGTTCTGAAGACGAAGCGATGCTGTATTCATATTTCTGTGTTTGATGGTTGTAGAATATATTCTTTTGGTCATAGAGACGTGCGTACGGTGTCGGTGTCCTCGGCCGGCGTCTTGCTCCGCATCGCGCGGACGCCGAAGCCTTGGGTCCCAGCCAAGTTGCTTGGATGGGATGGTGCGATCATTTTGATATTCCGTCAATGCTTACTGATAAGCTGGTCATGTATAAGGGACTGAGATCAATCGCACTCAATTTGCATCAAACCACAAAAAGCTTGTTCACGGTGCATGTCGGGCGAAGAGTGGTGAAGTCTGATGAAAAGAAGGACTGAAGGACAAATCGAAGTTGGTCTCCGCTGCTGAAACAGAATCGCCAAGCCCCGGCGAATACTCACCCCTGTTTAGAATGGTGGCGCCTTCGGGATGTCGTGAGTTCCGTATCTGGTGACGCAGAAAGTCATCAGAGTGGTCTTCTCCTTTTTCATATCTTCTCAAAATTCTTGTCGAGAGTGGTACGATACTGCAACATCGTACATGGAGTAACTGATAGCTGATGGCACATACTCTAGTATTTGGCTCGTTTCGATTGGCGGACAAACTGGAGACAAGATCTATACCACATGGTCGCCTATGTGTGTGGTTCAGAATCCCATGTATGGATTTGAATTCACTTCAAAGACTCATCCGCCAGTGTGTTCTCTGCTATGGCGTGGCGGAAGACTCACCACCTACAGCTTGCCAATTGCAGACTCAGAATATCCATTTTAAGGGCCATTCCCCTTTCTAGATACATGGACGAGCGCCCACGATACCAGACTGATGCCATAGCCTTGAACTACGGGAAGCCCTCGGGAGGGTATAGACGCTCGTTGTCTGCAACATGGCCTCCCCATCCGTCTGGACCGTCATCTTCGGACTCCTTGATATGCAGCCAGTCGGTAGCGCCAGACGTGAGGCACGCGATATCGATACCAACCTGTCCACCGGTGACTCTGGCGACTCCGACGACGAAGTGTTGTTTCAGATCCTCGCGGAGAGTGGAGGCGTCCAGACAAACGATCAAGATACCGTTGCGGCCAGAAGCTGCATGATCGGCGACCATGAAGAGGAGAGGATCCACGCTCAGGTCTTCGTCGCGGTGGCGGATGAAGTGTTCGTACACTTCACGCAATGTGGCGCCCGTGAAGTCTTCGGGGGCATACCGAAACATCTCTTGCGGTTCTTCGAAGGACTCGTACATTTCAGCGACGAGCTGGCTGTGCTCATCTGTGGACAGCTCTGCAGTGATGTACACGAGAATAGGGCCTCGCGGCCGCCAATCCAGTACCTTCTTCGGTTGAGGGGCAGTGAGAGGTAAAGTGTCCTCGAGTACGGCGGTCTTTGTAGGTGTCATCATGTGGAGATAGAGGTATCGTTGGTGATAGGTACTGGTTTTGCGGTTTGTTTTGGGCATGCGTGAAAGCGAACCTGAAACTTCTCTAGACAATCCCGAACACATTGACTCGCGAGATGTGCTGAGATGTTGAAAACTGACTTGGACATCACAATTCCATCGCCGCTCTGATATGCCAACCGCAGTGTAATGTACGATTTCCGAAATTCTCAGCTTACTACTACTAAATTTTATACTCGTACTAGGGCTAATACTAAGTGAGATCGGTCTTAAAATACGAATGTAGCATGTGGTGGCTAACGACGCATCACAGACTAGCTAGACTTGTGCCTACTGCTCGCCATCAACCATAACAATGTCTCCATCCTCACTCCCACCGCTGTCTCTTCGATTTCGATCATTAACAGATGGATCTTCCTTTCTTTCATTATCCAAAGCCTTCTTCACTCCAGCGACATTCAGCAGCTTGCCATCGTCTTCTCCCCCAGCACGCGATCCTTCCGGCGACAACGCCTCATCCCATTCATCTCGCTCCTGAAGCCAAAACAACGGCCCATACCCACGCTGCCGCAGCTCGCGAGAGTTCCTCCTCATTTTCTCCGCGAACTCCCTCTGTTTCCAATAGCGCACCAACGCCGCGTCCCATTCTGGACCAAGCTCAACGCCATACGCCTTCCGCACGCCCCAATCATCACTCTTCCCACCACCCGGGCCTGAGACTAGGAATCTGAAGGTGCGATTTTCCACAGCCTCAGAACCCCAAACGACATTGACAAAAGTTCGGCAGGCGGACGGGTTTTTGAAGTATACCATGCTGAGAAAGTCGTCTTCTTGATCCTTCTTTATCCAGTAGTCCGAGATCGCTTCGTCCCATTTGCGGCTCAGCGTCTCATCCGCGCCGGCACTCATCTAGAGTGACGCGGCTTCGGTGCCTTCCAAACGGCAGTGGTACAAGAGCGAGCGGCTCTTGTAGATCTTCCAGGCGATGATCTTGACTTTGGGCTGGGGTGGTGCAGAGGGAGGTTGGTATCGAGGCAACGCGCGAGAAGGAGGAGGTCCCATTTCCAACGTGGCTGGCTTCGGTCTTGGTGATGGGGGTAATTGTGGAGAGAGCGGTGGATCCAGATCCATGACTGGTATTTCTGGTGGTGACGAAGGCGACTCCGGGGTCGAATCAGGATATTGGTTTGACAACGCCTTCACGTAGCGCTGGACCTCGTTTTCGATGGAGGGTTCCACTGGTGAGGTGAATTTCTTGTGTTGTTTCTTTGGTCTATCCGAATTTTTCTTCTGCCCGTTGGGGTTCGGAGAATCATGTGACCAATAAGTCGTCTTGCCCCGTCCCGACCTGACGACCGCCTGGCCCTCATCCTTCGCATGCCAGCTGGATCGAAACTGGGGCGAGATGTTGATGTTCTGACGAGCAAACTTCACAGCCCATTTCGCCTGCGAGAGTTCCAGCCGTTTCTCCCATAGTTTCTCACATATCTCGCTTGTCTGGTGGAAATCATTCGGGAAATAGAACTGGTTGAGAAGAACTTGATCCCTGACCCCAACCCTGTGTTTAGCGTTGTGCAAGAAGAACCCTCCCATTGGCATGTCGTCTGAGAACTCGAGGATCTCCGCATGCTCGCAGTCGTTCGAATCGAGCTCAAGCCGTTCGAGTGGCATGCTTGTGTATGTTGTCTCGCCGTGTAGGCCATATTCATCCAAGAGCTTGTCATCCTCTGGCGTTGGGGTTGCTGGGCGTGGTGGTGTCTCTGCAACAGGGGTATGTGCTCGGTGGGCCATGGCGGAAGGCGGGCGTGCGAACTCGTTCGTCAGGCGCGGAGAGATATACTTCCATGGTGGAAGACTGGATTTGGGAGTTCTGTGGCGGGTGGGCGGGCGCATGGGAATCTTGCGTTTTGCTTCGCTTGCACCATCGGTTTCTTCAGTATCGTTTGGCATTTGGTCTTCTGGTGGTGGGGAGAGTGGCGATGACACCTCTGGCTGAGCAGTCCCATTTCGAGTGCCATTGTCTTGATCTTCAAGCGACGGAATAACGACTGTGTTTGTAAATGTAGGAGAAGGTGGGCGTTGTGGTGTCTCTCCGGGATCGATTTCCCTATCTTTAGGTCGAGGTGAATCCATACTCGGATTTTAACGATAGCTTGCGGTAGTTTTGAATCTTAGCATAAAATAATGCGCTTCGACGAATGGTGGACATCATGAAGCGATGGATACTGGGGTGTGTCAACATGAGAGCTCTGCATCAGTCGGGCAACATCTGAAGGATTGCACCTACCGGCGTATCTTGACAAACATTTGTGTCGAGTAGCAAGTGCAAATGAACTCCACAAACACAACTTCGAGCTGGTCTATACCTTCCAGAAAGAACCAGAGGAAAGCAGCACGTGGGGTAAAGGCAGAATGTGAGAAAATCCATCAATTATTACGCCTTGGGTATCGTACTGACCTATCCATGCACCCAGACTTTCGATCCTCTCCTCAGTCGCTGCCGCTACTGAAGGTTTAGAACGCAGCATGGAAATCAAAAAGGAACGCATAGCAAAACACAAGGCTGCTCTGACAGGTTCGCCTGCCCTTCATCGAAGGAAGGGATGAGAGCAGCCTTGAAGACACAAACTCCATCACAAAGCATAGGGAGAAGCACTCAACGGCATGAGCGCGCGTCTCTGATTCTCAACAAAGCTCGTTGCAAACTTCTTCAGTCAGACATGGCATCAAGGTCGTCGGAGTCCTGCAAGGAGACGGCATCGTCCTCACCATCCTCCGACACTTCCGAGTCTTCGTCGAGACTGTCGTCATCTGCGGCGCCGTCGAGCGATAGCTTGGAAGGCTTCTTTTCGTCGTCCGCCTTCGACGGTGTGCCATCCTCGCCAATCCCAGCCTTCCCTTCACGTGCTTTCTTCCTACCTTGAGCAGTGCGTCGAGCCGGTGGGCGCTTGCCGAAGAATGCCTGGTAGTTGTCGAAATCATCCCTGTTGGTCTCGCACCAATCTGCGGCAGCTTCCTTGCCCTTTCCGCGAGGCGGGTTGGTGTCTTTGCCGAGCGCGGCTCCAAGACGTTTGGCGACGGTGGCTCTGTCAGAGAACGAGCCGTTGAGGCAGAAACGGTCGCGAATGTCCTTGTTGCTGAAACCAGATTCGCTGAGAATGCGGAGAAGGATGTCGCGCCAGAGAAGGTCGGGGCAGAAGTCGATGATGCATTCGCCTGCGCGGTGCGTGAGGATTGGGGTCTTCGCAAGCATCTTGCGCGTGATCACCGTGTCTTTGACAGAGAATGTGCCCTGTTCAAGCTCTTGAGAGTTCCCTTTCTTGCCCGGGCTCCAGCAGATCTTGATGCGGAACAAGTCGTCAAGTGGGATCTGGTCCTCCATGCCAGCTTCAATCAGCTCATCTACCGAGCGCATGCCCATGGTGGAGGCGAGCTGTTGATCTTCAGGGCCAGCAAATGTAAAATTGCCCGAGTGGTAAGGATCGTTGCCGGAATCGCCTCCTGAGCGGCTCTTCTTTCTGCCTCCCTTAGAGCGGCGGCCACTGTTCTCACCCCCTCCGTCGCCATCGTTTTCACCCTCGTCCTCAGAGCTAGCGTCAGGCTCGGCCTTCGTCGTTTTCTTCTTACGTGAGATCTCTGCAACTGTGTTAGCATAGACTGGAGGATAAGCAAAATAGTTGGTAACGTACTCTGCTTTTCGGAAATGTCCTTCTCAAGCTCAGCCACGATGGGCTCGTTGCGGACACGAGTGCGAGCCATCTCTGCAACCATTTTCGCGTCATAGACAGAATCATCCCAAGTATCTTTGGATTTGGAAGCAATCCTGGCTTGGATGAAGTCGAGTTGACGATTCCACGGGAACTCATCAGCTTCGGCCTGGCGACGGGTCTTACCGCGGCTGACTTTGCCAACGGTCTTGCGAAGGTCCGGTCTAGCGCGCGCTGGATATGGGGGTGTAGGTGCCTGCAGTGGGGGTGGAGCAGGTGATGACTCGCCGGCCTTAAGGTTGCGTTGGGAGGGACCGGCGACGTTGATCTTCAGCTTTCGAGGTGCTTTTGCTGGAGCACCTGTCGTTGATTTGACAGTTTGAAGAGACTGATATGGCATCTGGCCTGAGATAGGGTACGGTGTTGGTTGATGCATTGGCATCTGGGCGTTGGAGTTTGGGTGATGATGCTGCTGGTGGGCATGAGGCACGCCACGACGCGCAGGCTGGCCCACCGAGGCAGCAGGCGGAACGCCCATCGGTTGAGCGGAAGGCTGAGAGCGTAAAGTCTGGTGGCTGGGCACTGGAAACTGATTCGGGTGGTGCAATGCTTGTTGTGAGCCACGGTTGGGCTGAGGGCCAAAGATCTTGATGCCAAACGCACGCCAACGGACACGCTCCAGCACTTTCTCGACAGTCATCTCGGCGACATGGCGTGGAAGGACCCACTCGGAGATTGAAAAGTCCTTCACGTAGTTCATGCACTTCTCATCCAGGTTCTGCTGGTAAAGCTCTGTGCAATTCCAGGAACCGTTGATAGGACGCTGAGCAACCTCGCCGAACATGCGCTCGTAGGTAGCGCGTTGCTCACGGTTCATACTTCTCCATGGAACATCGTCGATCCCGGGCACCTCTGGCTCATCGTCGGAAACGCTGATATGAGAGCGAACGTCGTCCAGATCAGGTTCGTCTTCGAACTCCTTCTCATCAGCGTAGTCTTCTGACTTGAACGAATACTCTGTGACATTGTCATCGTCATTGTCGGATTTGCTGCTTTCGACGTCCACCATCTCGATGTCTTCTTTGCCCGTACTCGGCTGCGCGGAAGGTTTGGTGCTGTCAGGTTTCATGGTCTTCTGTCGTTTGTTGCTGGTTTTTGAGTGAGTGTGGTTCTCGTGGTCCGAAAGTGGGCCCTCTTCCTTGTCGCTACTGTCGATTTCCATTGGGCGAGCGGATGCGACGTGAATGCTGTCTTCACCATCCTCGTATTCGATGGCAGGAGCTTGTGGACGAACAGGCATGTTGACTTGAGGGATGGCACTCCACTCGCGGTCGTAGTGAATGGTGGTCCGGCCTGGGGTTGAAACGAAGTCCCTGCTGACTTCGAAATGGTATGATCCGGGTATGCGGTTGGGAGGAGAGGCTGAGGCGTAAAGGCCTCTGACCGGAGATATGGACTGAATAGTCCACGAGCCGGGCCGACCGGCCTTGATGCCTTGGGTGGCGGTTTGGTATTCCCTATTGTGACTCCGTCAGTTATTTTGCGTCACCGAAAACTACTGCAAGACAAACAGCGGCGGTCCAGCTGGTGTCCAGTAGATGTTAGGCGTCGGCTGCTGCTGCTCTGCTACTCTGCTCTTGCTGCTGCTGTGGCCAGGAGAAATCTGATCGTCCAGAAGGCGAATACCAGCACGGTCGAGTCGAGTCAAGTAAGCCGTATACCAGCACCCAGCACGTAATCCAGAAGCAGTCCAAGGATCCGTAAGCGAGACACGATGAGGTTGCGTTGATGAGAGGAAGGGCAATCCGTTGTGATGTATCCGAGTAGAAGAGAGGTGATGTTGCCGGTGTTGAAAGAGATAGGAAATCGAGGAGGTTGGAAGCTTCGTTTGCTGGGAAAAAAGAGCAAGCGCTCAACGTACCTCAAGGGAAGGAAGGAGCAACTGTGACGCAAGTCGACGGGACTCCAGTCACCGGGTCACTTCACTCAACACACTTCAGATCCACACCCAACTCTGCTTGCGTGTTTGTGTTGAATAGGGACATGAACGTGACATGTGTGTTTGATAGAATGGTTTGCTCGTGATTTGACGATGTTGCTGCTTGTGTGTCGCAGAACCATTTCAGAGTGAGGGAAGGCACGTAAGTGAATGCTGCGAGTGCGAAGTGAACGGTTAAAGTAGGCTAGGCTCGGGCCGCACATGCCCGCTTGCGCATGTGTTGTGAGGTTAAACAATGGTCACCAGATCATGCCACATCATATCGTACAACGCACATCAAGCACTCGTTTTCCATGTGTTAGGCAATCAAATTGCACTGATGCTAAGCAGGCGAATATTGAGATTTTTGCCCTTCGATAGACGAAAGTCTCTTTGGCAACGGGGTGTAGCTCTTAGATGCGTTGATTGGACATCTTCACAAGCGTCGAAGAGCTCAGATTATTGCAGAGATGAACAATCACACATGCTTGCCGATAAGGGACCTGTCTCTCTTTTCTCTGCGACCGTCATCCCGTCTCGGAAGTCACACAGCCATTGAAAAGTATGTGGATTGAGCAGATCAGACTGTACTGTAGCCGAATTGTAGCAGTGGCTGCTATTTGCAAGAGCACGTCCGCATGTTCAAGACGTATGGAACATCTGTAAAATATTCACCTCGAAGCCATTTGTTTGCTTCTTTGCTTCCTCGTTCCCTCGATCCATCAATAGCCCTTCAAGTTGGGGATCTCGTGTGGCCGTTCTCCCTTACAAAATAGCCTCTCCGTGGTGCTCGCCCTCAAAGCCGAAAGCAGCAAGCTTCTTCTGTTTTGACTTGTCCGACTTCTTCCTCTGTGCATCCTCTGCCTTCTTCAAGGCGAAGACCTTCTCCACTGGCGCCTGCTCGAAGGGTGGAGGGACGTAGTCATCCTTGTCGAGATCCTGGGAATTGTCAGCCCGCTCTCTCTTCGATGCAAGCGATGTTCGTCGTACAATTTCTCCCAAAAGCGACACGTTCTCGCCTCTTACAAGGAAGAGGCCGCGTTCAATGTCGGCGTAAAGCTGTTGGACAAACAGGCGTTCGACGGTATCCTGAAGCACCAGATTTCCTGCGAGTCCATGCATTAGACCCGCATTTTACTTTGCCGTTCCTTTTGCTACCCGTATGCATACCGAACTGATCCCAGCTTCTCAACACTCCAACCAACTTGCGCCCATCTCTCAGAGCGACCATAAGCTTCTCTTTAGCGCAATCATGTCAGCGCTTCCCAAAATTCGATTCGGCCTCCGTCGCACTCACTGTCGGTGAGATCGAGTAATTGCGCAGCCGTCGTGAACATCTGAGGAGGTAGCTGCGGTACTGGAGGCGGCGGTGCGCCTAGGTTCTGCTGAGGCGGAGGTTGCTGGCCCATCGGCGGCGGACCAGACTGGCCTTGGGGGCCGGCATCATGGAGACTCAGGTTCTCCATGTGCGAATATGTGTTGTTGTGGTGGAAGAGTGTAGGATGAGAGCGCGGCGATTACGCCATGAATCGCGCTGTCGGTCATGGAAGTGAAGCGGGTGCTGTGACGGAAGTCGCAGCCGAAAAGGGGAGGTGAAGCGGGAAACTTCGTGTATTTAACCCAGCTTGCAGAGATATGAGACGAACATTCTTACACCCACTTTGCCGGTATTGCAAATCACGGACTTGACGAGCGATACTGGCAGCAATGAATCAGGTATGTCACTTTCTTCTTTTGCTTATTCTCCCCAACTTCTGTGATGAAGCATATAATACACAGACCTGATCGGAATCACAATGTCGATTCATATTATAGTCCAACTGCTGTCTGACAACGCCCTACCTTGTCCAATTATATTTGAGAAGACATTGCAAGAGACCTTGCTAACTCAATCAATCGTAGTAGTCAACCGCCTTCGAGCCCTGGCAATGCCGTGTCTCAGCCTTCATATGATGCGGAGCCTCGATCTATCACATTTACACAGCATCTTGAATGTAACACAAATTTCTCACAATATTGATGTAAATTTCGTTTCCATCTATCATCAACCCTACATGTAGGCCGCATTGTTTGTGATGACAATTACTTGACTGGATCTGCGCGAGATACTCCAATAGTGTCATCGTGTACTATAATGAAACACTGCGTTTGTCAATGCAAGCCTATGCACCGCCAACACGCGTCCCTCACACGACGTTGTATTTGTGCTCTTTGCCACAGCTTAGAAGCACAAACCAAGACTGCAACCGCCGTTGGCATTCCTCATGTCAAAATTATTACCTACATTGTAAAGGTCAAAAATGTGCCTCTCTGGGTTGCGTGCGCCAGATTGAGGATTTGACCGGCTATGGCGGCCATTTGCTGCTTTCGCAAGCCTTTGCGCTCCATTGTGCATCGTTACTTCCTTGCGCACGACCAGGGACTCGAGAATGTTGGATGCAGTTGGACGAGCGGTCCGACCTGGTTTCACGAGCACACAGCGCTTGCAACAACAGATGCAGCCACAGGAGGCTGCATCGCCGGGGAAACCGGAGAGCCAATTGCGTTGGTCGCGGTGATGGCTGCAAACGACAAGAGAACAAGCTGTAGAGCATGCGAATCAAGCCAATGCTTGCTTGGTCGTGCAGATTGTGTGCTTGATTCCTTGCTTGAGATATCTCGTAAAAGCTCCCTCGCCCTGGCAGCAAAAAAGCATGGTAGAAGGAACCGAAGCAGCGGGGCGCTAAGAGCGTTAGCCGCAGTCGAACGTCACCTCTCCAACCACCAGCTTAGAGATCCCCAACCTCACTTCACCTCAAGCGCGCCCTCTCTCCGCAATCTCAAAGACACAGGCTTGTCTCGCGGAGAGAATACTGGTGTCGCACGTTTCCAAAGATTCATCAATCCCAGCGACAAGAAAGCGTTTCTCCATGTCTTATCCCTGATCGAGCAAGACACATGCGGTCGTCTGGGGCGAAATGTGGGATCGATGCAGGGGAGCTTTCAAGGTGGAGGTGGATGGACAGGAACAGGCTTCGAGCTCGCGCGGAACGCATGCACACTGCGCCGCAGCCATGATCGACTTGTCTCAAGTGAATGCGGTGTAGCACGACATGGTGTATGGGCGCCGCCACGGTGTAGATTGGAGTGACTGCTGTGCAAACAAAACAAGGCGAGTGGCGGGAAGGAGCAACCTGCCTAAGTGGTCCGTGCGCCTTCTCACTCCCAGCACCCCGTCGAAACATTTAACCTTTTGCCCTCGCCCAGCCCACACCGCGACTCTTCACACGCGATTCCAAAACATACCCACACTCTCACTCTCATCCGTACCAAACTATCCCTCTTCTACCAAACATCAACCCATCCACGCCACATCCACTACCTCATCATCATCAACATCACAACATGCGCTCCTCCCTCGTCTTCGGCGTCGCCGCGCTCATCGCCGCCGTCGCTGGCCAGACTGGTAAGCCACGTCACCCCTCCCTCAATCGAGTTCACCCTCGAGTATCCACGTGAGCCGCAATCGTTAACATACATCTAGTGACCGTCACCGTCACCGAGACCAATTGTGGTGCTGGTGAGTGTCATTCCATTGCTGCCCGTCAAGACCCCAGCAATGGCCCAGATGCCACCAATGCCCTCTCAATTCTGTCTTCTGCATACTACAATGCCTTCTCCGCACTTTCCTCTGCCCACGCCACCGATTCCTCATTTCAATCCCTCAGTTTCATCCCCGAACTCTTTTCGAGCTATGGGTTGACGAGCCTGCCTGCCACCGCCGAGCCCACTTCTCCATCACCATCCGATTCTCCTCAACCCACCTCGAATCCTACGGACGTGGAAAACTCACAGACTTCCATAGCTACCTCTCCGGCCTCGGTTTCTCCGGGTGCTTCCTCCCCGGGCTCCTACGGCAGCGCCCCGACCTCCGCTCCGGAGGGCACGACTCCGGTCGCCACCGCTCCTGAGTCGAGCGAGACCGACGAGACTCCGACCTCTGCTGGCGAGAGCACTGCCAACCCGGCTGGTACCTCTGCTGTTGCGACCACCAACTCTGAGGCTCCGACCGCCCCGACCTCTGCTGAGTCTTCCCCGGCTGAGTCCTCTCCGGCCGAGTCCACCGCCAACCCGACTGGTGGCGAGAGCACTGCTCCGCCGTCCTACACTGCCGCTCCGACTTCTGAGACTTCCGGGGCTGCCACCGAGTCGCCGACTGAGACTGACTCTGAGTCCGAGGGCGCGTCAACCACTGAGGGCCCGACTGCCACCGACTACTCTTCCAGCACTGAGGTCGGCGCTGGCCAGGCTTCCACCACCGAGGCCCCGCCGGCTGAGCAGCCCACCAACGCCGCTGGCGCCAAGCACGTCGCTATGGGAGGCCTCGCTGCCGCCATGGCTGGTGTGCTCATTCTCTAAGCTGGGCGTCATCACCCACCCTCTGTCTGCATTGTGACTCCCAAGTTACACATGCATTACCCTCAAGTCCAACGTGTAGCCCAGCTACATGACGGATGATTGGTTCTAAAATGGCGTTCACACTGGTGTTTAATGGGATACCCGACATGCATGGTTAACGACAGCGATTGAGCGAAGCAATGGTTCTTTTATTATGCACGCGATGGGCAGAAGCGAGGGCTGGCTTGCTACACCCTGCAGTCTCTTTTCAAGCTGCATAATGTAATTCACAAGGAAAATTCTGCATTTCACAATTGTGCCTTCCTTCTCATTGCATCCTCATGTCTTGTCAAAAAGCTACATCACAACACAGTGTAGCCCCCATCAATCGGCAGATTTACTCCAGTCATCCAAGCGGCATCCTCACTCGCCAAAAACACCACACTCCTCGCCACATCATCCACCTCACCCATACCTCCCAACGGATGCGCCTGATCAATCTTCCTCCTCGCCTCCTGATCCCCCTGCAAATTCTGCGTCATAGTCGTCTGCAAGAACCCAGGACACACAGCATTACACCTGATCTTCTCCTTCGCATAGTCCAGCGCAACCTGCCTCGTCAGCTGGCTCACAGCGCCTTTCGACGCGCAATACGCCGGCGTGTTGTAGTACGCCACGAGGCCTTGCACCGATGACGTGTTGACGATACACCCCCGGTCCCTCGCCCCGGGCAGTGGCGTTTGCGCCAGCATTTGCTGGATGCCGTACTTGCAGCCCAGGAACACGGATTTCGAGTTGATCACTAGCGTGCGGTCCCAGTCCTCTTCGCTCGTTTCGTGCACGGGGAGTGGACGCTCGTGCGTAGACTCGACTGAGATCCCTGCGTTGTTGCAGAGGATGTCTAGACGTCCAAAATGTTGCAAGCAGGTGGCGATTGCGGCTTGCCAGGCTGAGGGGGAGGTCACGTCGGTTTGTACGAAGATCGCGCGGTTTTCTCCATAAGTTCTGTGAAGGGTTGATAGCGTGGTGTCGCCGTCAGTGCGGCGGTTGTGGTAGTCGTCTGCTTTGCCTGTGGTTGGGTTTATCTGGTTTCGTGGCGCGGCGAAGAGGTCCACGCAGCAGATGTTGGCTCCTTCGGAGGCGAGGGCGAGGGCTATTGCTTGGCCTAAAGAGCCGGAAGAGCCGGTTACAATGGCGGTGCGGTTTTCTAGGCGTCCAGGCATAGTTTGATTAGTTTACGGTTGGGTGGTTCAGATTGGTGGAATGCGGCTACTGGTGCTGTGAGGTTCCTTCTTTGATTCCTTCCATGTAACAATTGACAGTGCTTTCAACCACGACGTCGGATGTACTTTTCAAGATGATGTATTGCTGAAAAGTTGTCAATGAGGTTAATGCTGGATCAGAGGATGTACATGTAGTTGTGGAGCTCGATCGCGATCAACGAGCGGGGAAACATAGGTAAATTGGGTGTGTCAGCGCTTTATTGGTAGGAGGCTCTGATTCAACATTACAGCATCCACCTATGCGCTGATTTAAACAGATATGACGCCACGTCTCAAGCTCTAATAAGTCGTCACATGTGGATGTCAGAGTTAAACATAGCAGCATGGCATGAGCACTCGAATCTAGTAAACGGTCTTATTGCTTAGATTCTTTACAAGGAATATTTCGAAAATCACGTGCCGACGTAAGGTCCCGAGATTCGAGCATTCGCCTCCATGCAAAGATCTTGATGGCATTACTATCGGCCAATCTCTACACGCAGTCGAAGCTTTCCGCCACAGCAGGATCGCCTCCATTATACTTCTGCACCTTCGGCCACGCGCAAATCTTGCGTGAAACCTTTCCTTCGTCACTCTGAGTAGTATTGACGGCTGACAAGGTGTCAGGCGCCTGACCAAGTTCGACCCAATCGACTAAAGCCTCAAGCTCGCCCACCGGCTGCGCACCAGAACCACCACTGCAGTGTCCAATTCCAGGTGCTTCGAAAATGCGGTAAAAGTCTTGGACGTTGGGAATCTTCTCTGAAACCCTCTTGTAGTAGTCTTCGGTGCCGTTTGGAAAGATGACCTCGTCAGCCAAGCCGTGCCAGGTGATTATTTTGCCACCGAGTGTTTTGAAAAGGCTGAGATCTGGATCAGACGTTCCTATTACGCTGGAAAACTGATTGCGCGATTGATGCAGAATGCTGAAGTACTCTTCGTTCGACAAGTTTGCGATGTCAAAGGATGGATTTTTGGCGATGAACCACTTGATCCAGTCAACTGAGTGTCGGAAGGGTGCTCCTTTGGCTGATGAGTTGGCTGTTGCGGCCACCGTTCCCGCGATGCCAGACAGGTTCGCGTCTTTGTTAAGACCCCACCATTGCCTCTCTCCAGAAGGATCTATCAATCCTGTCCACGCTGCGTCGGCCACAGTTGCACCTTCAGTGGTGAAGACTTGGGTCTCGTCGTCTCCGCAGGTGAATTCTTTTCCGACCACAGAGTGAGGGTCGAACTTGCATTCATTCGCATTCGTGATGACACCATCTTCCAGACCATCAAGCCCATCGCACGCGTCGATTGCAGCTTGGGTGAAAGCCTCAAGCTCACATGGCGGCGGGTAGACGCCAAGCTGATTCATGACCTGCTGCGGCCAGTACTCAGTGACGAGGAACGTGTCCCAGTTGATAGCAGGTGCCAACGCCAGGATACCATCGTACAGATCCGGATATCGCTGAGCCAGCATCATCCCTTGCCTTCCACCGGTCGAACAGCCAGTCCAGTACGAGTAATCCGGCTTCTTGCCGTAGTAGCTTTCGGTGATCGCTTTGCCAATGATTGCAAGGTCTGACAGTGCGACTGAAGCGAAGTCATAGAGAAGTGGCAGGTTGATATTGCCAGGTGAATGGAGAGCCCAGTGTGATGGTGCGGCATCGTCAGCAGTTTCGTCTGCATGACCACCGTCAGTGGTTGCTGCGGAGTAGCCATCGTGAACGGCCGACACAAGACTGGCCGGCCCTGCGCCTGTTTGATATCCGCCTCCGCCTAGTCCTTGGAAACGTCCATTCCAGTCATTGAGCGGAAGCCAGACGTTGATGTTGACGACATCGTCCCAGCCAAGATGTGTGTATGACCTGGTCTCAGTCAGCTAGCTGTGTTGCAAATATATCGCATGTCTCACGAGGCTACCCACACATTGACGCCGCAGTACGACACGGTCAAGTTGGCAGGAAATGCTGCATCGTCAGAGAGTATTGTCTGGTTCTGGTACTCGGCTGCTGTGATTTTCAAAATCTCGGCGCTGAACACATTAGGATGAGGGATCGCATCCGACGTGCAGGCAGCTTGCCCTCTTTCTGACCCAGCAGCAACCCAAGGCGTGAGGGTCAATCCGGCAATCGTGCCACTGATAGTCTTTTGGAAATACATCGCGAAGCCTGCTCTTTGCACTTTCTCAGGCAACTTGACCTGGTTGCGAAGCCTAGTTTATATAGCATTGCAGGATCATGATGGCTCCCACCGCGCGATCCCCTTTTGCAACCTCCGGTACATCGCCTGAACTCCACTCCCGCCTACGGATAGCAAGAACGGTACGTCAACGCAAGCAAAATCTCTGGACCATTATTCAAGCGGAGTGCCGAGGGATGCGGGGGCTACCTTTTGCCGATCTATGTGTGTTACGTCTGTGAGGTTGCACCGCCCTCTCGTTGTCATTTCCTGTCAGCCTGGCGTACATTGGCATGCTTGGTATGCATTTTTGAATCGCGTTGATATATTGACGTAAGAGAGGCTTAGTCACAGACCACATTGTTCTTCAGGGAGCGTTCAGTAACCCATCTGTTCTGTCGAATATCATTTGAAATGCAAGGACACACGCAGTAAGCAGAGCAAAGAACGTCGCGGCTTTGCTCGGCACATCGGCGTGACATTCAACCGACGCGGCAGTCATCGACTTCCTGAACATGACGCGGAAGCTCGTCCAGACTACGCATCCATCTCTGGCTTTGTGCTTACAAAGGATTCATCGATCAATTCGCGTATTGACGTGGCTTGAAGTCTCAATCATGCTATTCTGCTGATATAAGCAACCTCACATCGGAAATCAGGTATTGGAATCCGGATCTTCACGGTCCAAGTCAATCCTTCGACTCCTGCTGTGCTATGCATTGCGATACGCCGAGGACGACAGACTGGTTAAAATGAATAATCCAGCCGTCAGCGTTCCGGCTTCTCAACGACTTCGCACCAGCCCATTGACGAGCGACAATGGCATCAAAGGCGAAAAACCATCGTCTGATAAGACAGATGAACCCAAACCAAATGGGGCGAGACCATCACATTTCTCAAGAAATAATCAGGGATGGCGTCGAGTAGTCCGCAATTTCTCTCCTGCTTGGTTTGTGACGACAATGGGCACTGGTATCGTCGCCGTTATACTGCACTCCATCCCATGGCAAGCCCGCTGGCTTTACTGGTTGAGCATCATTGTCTTTGCTCTAAACGCTTTGCTGTTCCTCCTGGCTACCGGAATCTCAGTGCTGAGGTACACAATATGGCCTGAAATCTGGACTGTCATGATCGAGGATCCCAACAACAGTCTCTTCCTCGGCACCGTTCCCATGGGCTTCGCCACGCTGATCAATATGTGGGTGCAAGTCTGTGTCCCAGCATGGGGAGTTTGGGCTGCCTACTTCGCCTTCGCCACATGGATATTGGATTGCATCGTCGCAGTAATGGTCACCGTAAGCCTTGGAGTTCTGCTCATGTCTTCGTCCTATCAAAGGTCTCTCGACAGCATCACTGCTGCTCAGCTTCTTCCTATAGCAGCAACGATTGTGGCAGCAGGTGTAGGCTCAGAGATAGCCTCCGTCATGCCTGAACCACAGTTGGCACTGTGTGTCATTCTTGCGTCGTATGCGCTCTGGGGAATGGCGACGCCCATGGCTTTCGTCGTACTCACCATTTACTATCAACGCCTAGCAATTCACAAAATGCCTCCACGGGAAGTCATCGTCAGCGTGTTTCTGCCCCTTGGGCCACTTGGCTTCGGTGGCTTTGGGATTCTCAACCTTGGAAAGCAGGCCGCAATTGTCTTCCCACAAACAGACACACTTGATCCAATGGCAGGACGCATAGCATACGTTCTAGGCTTCTTTGTGGCATTCATCATGTGGGGCTGGGGCTTACTGTGGTTCAGCTTCGCCATAGCCGCCTTGTGGAAGACGGCAAGAGAAGAAGGCGTTCCGTTCAATATGGGTTTCTGGGGATTTACGTTCCCTCTGGGCGTGTACGCTTCCAGCACGATATTGATTGGCCAGGAACTGCCATCTCTGTTCTTCAGGGTGTTGGGAACAATTTTCGGCGTGGCAGTCATTCTCTTATGGGTTTTCATTGCGGCGCGTACAGCTAAAGGGGCGTACAGCGGTGTGATGTTCAAGGCACCTTGCTTGGATAATTTGAAAGAAGAGGCACCGACAGTACCCCAAGATGGGGCTGAGGCAGAGACTGCAAGGACACAGTGGAATGGCGCTGGACGAAATACTCTCGACAAAGCTATCTAATTTGTCAAGGTTCTCAGCCTGGTCATCACTTTCATGCTGCCCTGCCGTTGCCCCAGGTCACCATCCTCCTCTTCGGAAAATATTAGAATGTAACAACCTTACTACATTCGTCACTCCTGAAAGTCTTATATCCTCGGCTAAAACATCTGGAATCGTCACATTGCGAAATTATCGTGATGGACTGACGCCGCAAATCATGCATCATGGCTGACAAAAGCGAAGCTTGATTTGTGATTCGCTCGCTTATAGCAACAAGTCTTCACATGCGATCAGCTACGTGCATCAGAGATAAGTACGCTTGATCGCCTCGCTTTTCCCTGCTTTGCCTGTTGACTTTTTACTTTTTCTTTTTGTTTACATGCCATTATTGATGAATGCTTCTTGTCTCTTGTTACCCTAGCGAAAGAAGCTAATACCTATCACTATTTATTACACGTCTGGGACGCCAAACTACCAATTCAACATGTGCTGTAGGAAGCAGCTCCAGGGGCTCAACTGTCATTATATCAGGTATCAGGGTCTTGAACCTATGCGCGGGGCTGTGATGGTGGCACTACAGCGCCGGAAGTGGCGAAGTACATCAATGATTGCCTTCGCCTGCTCATCACGCCTGAGAGCTCAGTAGAATGTTCGGACGCCTTCTCGGGCAGTACTCGGTTTAGTTGCTTTTCAAGGGTAGCCTGGCGGCTGACCAGATCACCATTCCCTCTCCATTACAGCGCATTTCATGCTCCGAGTAAAACACCTACTAATCACACTTTCGAGGCCTGGTCTTCCACGCTTTGGCAAAGATTGGCCTGCTGGTTATTCCGATTACACGTCGCTTCCGAGAACGGCGGACTCCAGAGGGTTTCTTTCAAGGTGTTCCACTCGTTGCGAGGCCGTTGAAATCATGGAGCAGAGCACTCTGCCACCTCGCACCCCGGACCTTACATCATTCACGCGCTTTGTGGTTTGCTGCGATGGAACTACCAACGACGGGGTGAATAAGAGACACCCGAGAACGAACGTTGCTAGACTTGCTCGTTGCATCAGCAGCAGCACTTCGGGTATTCGACAAGATGTTGATTACATGGCCGGCGTAGGAACAGGGACATCTCGAATCAATAATTTGCGGGATAGTATGGACGGGAGAGGTATGTCATCGACTTTCCTCACTACCGCGACATTCTCCTGCACTGTTTGTGTGCTAGTCAGCACTTATACAACGGTACCAAAACTTGCTGATCATGTGAAGGGATCAACAACAATATCCGTAAGGCGTACGCTCGCCTTTGCCAAAACTGGAGGCCAGGAGATGAGATAATACTCGTTGGCTTCTCACGAGGCGCCTTCACTGTGCGCGCACTGGCCCAATTGATCGACGATATCGGCCTGATTAAGAAAGAGTCTCTCGAATACCTAAACGATTTTTTCGAGGCGTGGAAGAACCAAAAACGCTCGTCTCTACCACTCGAGCAGATGCGAAGAGAACATCTGGACCATTTGCGATTCGAAGTCGCAATCAAGGCTTGTGCTGTTTGGGACACTGTACCTGCACTCACTGGGGACAAACTTGATTTCGTTGGGAAAGGAATACCTCAATGTATTGAGTATGCTTTTCATGCACTTGCACTCGACGAAGAGCGAGCGAAATTTCAACCACTCCTTTGGAAAACCTCGAGCTCGACAAAACTCCGCCAATGTTGGTTTTTGGGGACCCATTCTGATGTGGGTGGCGGGAACAAGGACACAAGTTTGTCGAATCTCAGCCTTGCATGGATGATCGCTCAACTGAAGAGCAAAGGAATCCTTGAGTTTGATGACACCGCAACCCGCGATCTCAACCAAAAGCCCTTGCCGGTTGAAGTGAAGCGACACTGGGAACTCGGGAATCGCGAGCGGCACGTTGTGGTGTCACAAGAGGCAGGCAAAGCTGGTCATTACAAATTGTCCATCGAACTACCTGTAGAGGATTTCTCGGCGTGCACTCGGCAGCGAGTAAGCCGCTTTGCTATGATGCAGCGCGCTTTCGGGTGGAAATATCGAAGCCCATGTGATCCAGACATGAATACGCATGAAAGGTTGCATTGGACGGCGAGGGCGTTGCTCGAGAAAGACCTAAGGCTTTGTAAGCCATTGCATAGAAAGATCGGCGAGCGGCAGCTCTTGGTGAAGATGCAAGAAGAGAACGAGTATCGAAAAGAAGAACTCGACCTTCTGGCCGCATGGATTGGCGGAGATTGTCTTCGCATGATACAGATTTGCGAAGAACGACGATCCGAGGGCGAGCAGCTTGGAAGCGATATCCGTATCTCTCGCAAAGATCTCAATCCTTTGTTCGCATTTCTGTGGCGACCTGATGCATGGAACATAGAGCAGAGGCCGACGTCAGACGCGGCGGTACACGTTGCTGTTGACGGGAGCATCGCCCGGCTCACCAGAACATCACCCTTGAATCCGCTCGAGATTAAACGGGATCCTGGCACCGTCACGCGGTCTGGAGATGTACGAATGTCAACACTTAAGGACCCAAAGACACAACGTATGGTATTTGGGAATGGCACCAAAAGAACGTTCCCCAACAATGTTTTCGGGCTCGTCGGTTCAACCTCATCGCAAATGATGCCAACGCTGAGAGGTCACATAATTGTGCCTTTCCACCACAGTTTGTACGCCTCACCATCAAATATCTTCAACTCCCCTGGACAGAAGCCTGTACCAGAAGTCGCGTTCCGAAAAAGCGTTGGCTTGAATGGCGGAGGCTCTCACGACGTGAGAGGCCTGTCATCTCTGCTCAAGCTGCAAATGCTGCTAAGGCAACGCAGAGAGTTGAAGCATCTATCGAGGCGATACGAGTATTTCGACAATTTTGGAGAAACCACTACTGGGGGGTAAGTAAAAGGTTGACAAATGTCCTATCAAGCCTTTGCTGATGCAAATATAGCCTGTTCGCGACCATGCTTAGTCGGCTTGGCATGTCTCTCGAAGACTGCATCGGCGCATACATTGAACAACTTTGAATATTTCTTTTTTCGCGAGTTTTGACTCCGGATTTCGTTCAGTGCAGGCGGACATGGGGAACGAAAGAATAGCGCTCTGTGTTCGTATGTCAAGTATTCATGACGATACATGCGTCTCGGTCAGCAGGCTATTGGTTATCTCAAGAACAATAAAGTCCAGAAGCAAGGCGTTACGGCATCTCGTGTGACGTCGGGAGATACTACATTCATTGACTATATGTAGCATCCTGAATACGGACACGACTTGAAACCTCGTTCGTCTAGAGGTTGACGAACATTACCTGCTACCAAATTTACGTTATATAATGAACAGAGGTTAAAAAATACTAGCCATGCCGTCTGCTCTACTATATATAAACACGGACTAGGCAATGGTTACATTAGTAGGTGACTAAGTAGGGATGATGCCGCCGCCTGTAAGACTACGCCTACTTCCCAAATAGAATCAGATCAGAAGCATATGAGGAGAACCATCTAATAGACCTCTAGACTGCCTAATAAAGACATTAAAAAAACATTCCAATAGAGAAGTAGTATATTCCTAGATCAGAATATGAACTTTTTTGTTCAGGAATAGCAATAGAGTTTACCTCGTAGGAATCTAATTCTAACTTCTATCTTTTCTTTTGATTCTAAAATTTATCTGTTCTCAATCCAAAGTGAAGTATACATAGCCTTGTCACATATTTTGTTGCCGCATGCGCAGTGATGCGGGGCTTCTCAGGGGATCATGCCTGCCACATTGGTTGTAACGCCGCCGTCAGCTGCTAGACCTGATACCTGAAGTGAATGTTGTCATAATCCGTCTCATCAGCTTCGGCATTGAGTTTGCCCTGTCTCTCACTCTCCTCCTCTGACATGCCGAATGCAGCGATAGCTCGCGCACGTCTCTTGTTCTGCCATACATCTATCGTTCGTGATCAGCATTGGTGTCTATGTTACAGCGTAGGGAAGAGCTTACAGTATGTGCGCCATGCTGCAAAGGAGCAGAACTCGACAATATATAAGACGGCACAAGCAGTGATACCGCGGACGTACTTAGGCGCGTCAGACGCTACGAACATCTGAGCGCCGATTGCGTTGCCGATGCAGTATGAAATGAAAAGCACGGTGGCGGTCACGGTCTTCTTGGTTCTGCCAGCGACATTCGAAGGAAGGAATGTCCAGATCACTGCAAAATCGTTAGCAAGAAATTTAACTCGTCGAAGATAGAGAAGCTTACTAAGGCCAGGCAGTGTTCCGAAAACCTGAAGGATGTACATGCCCCATCTTGTCCATTTCATCCTATCAGTGGGTAGCAATGAAAGAGCCAACATGCCGGTGAATGCTGGAATCAATGAGAACATTGCGAGAGCGACTGCTTTCGGTCAGCAAGGTCGATAGATTACAATCAGACGGACTTACAGCGAAGACCGGGCTTTTTGTTAGTGATTACGCCCACCGTAATGAACCAGCAGATGCTGATGCAGTAGTACGGAGTAGAGCCTTTGAGGAGAGTTTCAAGCGGCGTGAAGCCGAAAGACTGCCAAATGAGCTTCGAGAACGTTGTATTTGCGCCGTTCGGCAGAGCGTTGACGATGCTGAGGAAAGAGAAGAAGTATGTCTGCGGATCTGAACATCGAAGTTCGTCAGCATTCTTGCATCGAGTGCTCGCCTGCGTATCATGGACGGGACTTTTTACCTTTAAATGCTGTCCATACTTGCTCTCGCTTAAAGTCAGATCGCTTCTCGCGATCCGAGCCTGTCTTATTCTTCATCGTTCTCAACAGAGCAGCTCTTTTCTCGTCTTTACTGAGCCAGAGAACTTCTCGAGGAGTACCGAGGATGAAAAAGGACAGGATCCCGAGCACAATCGTGAGTCCACCTAGGAACAAGGAGACTCCGCGCCACTGTAGTCTTGTCAGAGTACATTCTCGTTGGAGAGCAGGGTAAATTCGACTTACGGGTGCTAGACCCCCGGGATGTTGCTGAGCGTGTAGGCCAATAGCATACATACAGAGGCCTGTGATGATGTTCATTCCCGCGTTGGAAGTTCCCCAAATCAAGGAACGAAGGGTGTGTTCTTTAGAAGTGTAAAAAGCTCCAGTGATCAACATAAACGTCGGAGAGATGGTACACTCAAGGCCACCTTGAAGTGTCCGCAACGCCATCAGACCAGCCCAGTTCTGCGCAAAGGCAATGCAGAGTACAACGATTCCCCATCCAGTCATCACTATGCCCAAGAACTTGCCCACATTGAATTTCTGCATCAGATAGTTTCCGGGGAATTCGCAAGCCATGTAGGACAGGTAGAAGATCGTGCTCAACCAGTTGAATTGTTGGCCTTCGAGTCCAGTGTCCTCACGAAGGCCAAAGACAGCCATGGTGCCAATGGACGTTTTATCCGCTTGCTGTGTTCCATAGCAGAACCACATAAGTGGCAGAAGCCATAGATCGATCTTCCAACGCAATCGCCTGTAGTATGCTTCGGTGTATTCTTCTGTGGCATCAACGACGGTCTCTTCGCCTATTTCGACATCCAATGGGGCGATGGTCTTTGCTTCAGTCGAAACAGGCGTCTTGTTGTCATCAACGCTCGATGCGTCGGTGTCCGTCATATTGAACCAAGAGCAGAAATATGGAATGAATGATAGATTCTAGATGAGATCAGCGGATGACCGCGCTATGTACACGACATTGAATTATGTCTATCTCGTGTGATGGTATATATGTCTAGTCCTCTCAGCGCTCGTGACCCCCGGGGAAGTCGAAGCCAATGGCTCGGTCGGAGCTCATCCGCTGAGGAGATAAGGCCCAAGAGCGAGATAGCATGCCTCGGTAGGGTTCCAGGAAAGCAAGATAAGAGTTGATTTTCAACAGCATGGGGTGACCTTTGTGGGGTGTTTATTCATCTGCAAGAAAATCAGCTAAAGGCGAGTAGTCTGAATGGACCCCGCACATGTCACTACAGTCTACGAATGTTGCTCTTTGTGGACGATCCATGCGTTGAGCAGCCACCGCCTTGGTGTGCGGAAGATTGGCTTAAGTATCAATTCACGCTGTATGCGACCTTTGTATGTATGAGACAAGTATTCCACTGGACCAATTGATCGTCTTCTTTTTGATGATTCCCAAAAAAGCCAGCTGCTCCAAGAATCGTTCCGATTCTGCGTAGCCTCAATGTCATTGACGCTTGCCGGACGTCTCGCCTTCAACGTACGAACACCGCCCTCGCGCACATGATTGGCAACAGCAGCAGGGCATTGAGCATGTTGATTGCTACAATAAAAAAACCTTCAAGCAATGCTTAGTGAATGCACCCTTCATCCAGTGCGTACAGGGCTCTGCCTCATTGCGCGAGATGTCTACACAGCCTAGCAATCAAGTATTGGTCTCAGCATTGAACGACATAAGATCGGAAAGATCCATCTCGAGAAGGTCGGATCCAGGCATTCCTTGCCAGAACATGCTGTCGTCGAGGAATAGATTATCTTCAGATTCGAAGTCGGGCAGCTTCCTTTTGCTTGAAGTTGACGAGTAATCCCGGCCCACCTGTGCTTGTTCAACAGAAGTTGACGAGTAGTGATGTCGATGCAAAGCTAGAAGTTGCTCGATAATGACCCTGCTTCGGCTGGCACCCGACCATCGTTGTTCGAGATTCGTAAGGAACTGGATGCATTTTTCAATATCCCCAATGACGTCTTCGCTCTGGAGTGAGGAGGACATGCGAATACTGATTCGTTATTACATGCGACACAGGCGGGGAGGGACAAGGGATTGCTCACAGTACGACACCGGACAACGTCAAGTAATGAACACAGAACGCGAGGTAATGAGAGGGAGGGACCAGGTCGAGCAGTGGCTCTGCTGCACTAATACAACTTTTTGCCGCGCCAATGCACTGCAGCCCTGTGGTAGTTGTGAAAAGCCTGTCTGGTTCCCCAACGATTTTCGCTGGAGGTACCGCAACGAGACATCTAAGTACAGTTTTAGCAAAGTCAACACAAGATGTCTTGAAGATTCTGAGCTCACCGATAAAGATTCAGCAACGATCCTGCATGAACAATGAAGGCGATGACACACATTGTCAGACCTGGGTTCTTCGTATCTTCGGAATACAAGGCGTTTGCAGAGAACCTGAATTCATCTGGCAATTTTTCTAACCATGATTGCAAAGCCATCTCGAATTTGCGTGCTTTTGAGACATACCCTTGTACTTTGGCAGTATTCGAGGAAGTCAACACACGAGTGCGCAACGGCGAACTTAGGAGCTCACATTTGCCTGCGATACGGCAGAGACGAGAAAACGATATAAACCCTGTGAGCGGCGAATCACTCCCGTCTGGAATGTTGTCGGCTTCCGATGGCTGTTCCTGGGAAGTAAAAGATCTTAAGAGCCCTTCATCGTGTTGGTTCTCGGGAAGGGCGCAACGGCAATCTTCATCACGTGCTGTCATGGGACGGCCGAGACAGATTGACATTACCCTGGCTATCATCAGATCAATGCAAAAACTATTGATGATAACAAGCGTACCTATCAAGTGTGTATACACTCCACCAGATACGGCGGTTGATTTGTCTCTGTAGCTTTTCGTTGGCTGTCGGCGGCTCCGAATGAGCAAAGCTTGGTTTATACTTCCACATGAAGTTAGTCTTTGGCATGGTCCAGACTTCGTGTTCATAGCCGGTTGCAAAGACCGACTCGCTTACCAAGTGGTTATCGAGATGTATGCCAATGTCCATGGCCGCTCTCACAGCTTGACCTGCAAACATCCAGCTCCTGGCTAGCGTGTTCCAGCCGGCAGTGCATAGTGCAAGGAGAGCCAGGCATTGCACTCTTTCCACTGAGGCTTCTCCAGCTGATGAATAGTAAAGCAGAAGTGCTTTCTCAAAGTATTCATGACCAGTCAGCTGATTGCCAGCATCGGACGGCAGCAGACTTGAGGCACAGGCGCAGACAGCGAAGAACACCATGAGGAACTTCCGGTCTTTGCTCGCGGTGCTGTCAGTATTACCGCGGTATGCTCGGCGGTAGAGATGCAGAAAATGAGGTTTGAAGACAACCGGGAACGTATAATGTATTCGGTCGAAGTAAAGCCCAGTGAGGAGATCGGCCACATAATGTGGAGGCCGTGGGAGCTGTTCAGGCTTTGGAAGAAAGGGTAAATCCGGCCAGATACCTCCAGGTAAAAAGAATGGCAGCTCCACACGTCTGGTATCCCGCCCATTAGAGGCCGTAGGAGCAGTCGACCTCGGCGCGGTTGTTGTCGCCACAGGAGTAAGTTCTTGAATAGCCTCAATGAGCATGGCATTCGTTGCGCCACCAACAAATCTAGAACATCCGTAGGAGTCTCTCACCAGACTTCCACCTGAATGATTGTCCTCTTCGTCATGGCGACACGAATCAAGGTCGGAATCGTCATCGTTGTCATTTTGGGCACAACTGTCATCGAGTTGGTCATTGTCCCTTACGGCGATGTGTTGTTCGATAAGTTGAGTATTTGGAGTCTCGAGGCATGGCTGGCTTTCACCGAAACCAGGCGATGGAGCTCTCATGTGACTTTGCTCAGCTATGTATTCCTGCTCATTATAAGGACCTCTTTGATGCTGTATTGGTTCATTCAGCTTATCGAGCGAACAGGATAAGCGATTATTAAGAAATTCGAATCGCTGAAGCAGCGTATCCATCTGCAAACATCGTGCCTCGAGAGATGCAGCATACCTAACACGTCAACAGGGTTAATTCGCGAGGCATTCGGGCAATACATACTGACGACTTGCAGAGGCATTGTCATTACTCCCAGGATACTCGCAATCTTGTTCCCGCGACTGGCAAGAGTGACAAGGATGTTGGCCATCGCATTTTATCTAGAGCTTGGTGTCAGAAACGAACAGAAAGACACTTAGAGCAGATCATTGGACAGAGGAGTGCCACCTTTCTTCGACGGCATGCTGAACATGCCTGGGAGATACGGGTAGTGCTAGCTTCCAGAGGTACGTTTGGCGCTGCGTTCCTTTCTCCATTCATCGCTAAGGAGTCAGGTGCCTCGAGGTTCATGAGAAAGTAAGCTGGGTCATCTGAACAAAGATGCCACACGACCGACGCGATGGTCAATGATAACGTCGGCTAATGCACCTGTTCCATTCACACGCACAGCTCGTGGCGAATGTATCCCCCACAACCGGGCGAAGGGTGGCTGCGGATAACGGCTAACGTACTTGGCAAGCGAGCGGATCACGCAAGCGAGCGGATCAAGATTCCACTACCATTACTTTCAACCATGAATTACATAAGCAACTTCACAATTATAGGAACAAAACCACTTGAATTATGAACTACACACCCTAATAGTATGTTTGCTCGAACCACACTTGCTACATCTCATTCCTAGTATTTTGCGAGCTTTTCTTAGCGGCTAATCTAGTAAAACTAGATCAATATTTTCGTTATTATCCTATGGCTGCTCCTTAACCATACGGTTCTAAGACCTAGCCTAGCCATCTTAGATAGTTATAGATCCATCCTATCGAATGAATTCCTTTTTGCGTGCTCTCTTTTGCTTTTAGTGCTAATTTTTAGCTTGAAGAGTAGCTACCTTAGCTATTAAAAGTGCCTTCTTATATACTATATTCTTAAAGCCTTTTAAAAGCTATTAGAAAGGTTTTTTAGCTAAAGAAGCTAATAACCTCCTTCGTTTACGATTCTCTATTAATACTAGCTAGCTTTATCGCTTGATTTTAGGTAGAGTCTTTAGTGTTTTAGGGTCCTAAGATGCCTAGCTACTTCGTAGTAAAGGAGTAGCTTAAATAATAGGACTAAGGTTATCTAGCATAATTTGTAGATTAAATAGAGTAAGGCTAGTTACTCTAAATCTAGAAGTAATGTTTTCTATTATTATTACTTATCTATAGGCTATATAGAATATAAGAAGGAATTCTTCCTTAGTAATATAGTTAATACTAAGCCTTATCTTATTCTTAATCTAAGAGCTATATACCTTCTTTAGAGGGCTAAAATAGCTTATATCTAAAGGCTAAAGAATGTGAGATATATGCGTAGGTATATATAGAGTTAGGATATAGTTCTAAAGGCAGAAGTCCCTAAAATCAGCTATTTAGTAGCTACTATAGCTATTAAAAATTAGTAGCCTCTATTTGCCCTTATAATACTTAGTATTTTCGTAGAAGTACTAGATCCATTTAAGGCCTAACTTATCGTTAGTCTATCTATTATCGCTTAGAGTAATTCTCTAGGCTAGTAGGATGCCAGTTTAGTACTAGGTCGACTAATAAAGCTTACTATTAAAGATAATAAATAGGGGGATTACCTACCCTTTTATATTAATTGCCTTAATTATAGTAACCCATTTCCGGTTCCCTAGCTATTTTATCCTTAGCCTGCCCTTCCTATCTAATATTGTAATCACTTTTAAAGTTGAGATAATACCCATTTAGAAGCTAGTCTTATTAAAGTTAAAGATATCCTCTTCTATAATACTATACTTTATAATTATATCTCCTATAAGTTTAAACTATAAGCTAATAAGCTCTGGATCCTCGACTTCTACTCTCTAGATATCAAACTTCCGATTATATACGCTTAAGAGCTCTAGATAGCGTTTAACAAAGTTGGTAACCCATTTTGTGCCGACCTTCTAAGGCTTAGCTAGATTCTTTATGCGAAGCATTATATTAGCTATCTCTTTAATAATTGCGCGCTAGGGAGGGAATCCGTCGGCTAATAGCTAAAGTACCTTTCGGAGAAGGATTTGCTCTTCGTTATTTAAGAGTTTACGTGAGTTTGTAGGTATATTTACTCGAGAGAGGACTCTAAGGTGTCTTCGGCGAAGAGTTATAAATGGGACGTCGTATATTTAAGATATAGCTCGAAGAGATAGGACTTGGGTATTAATATATGCTTAGAGAGCTAAAGATATACGTCCTTCAGTTTGAGATGACATTATATGTAAACATTGTTGTATAATAAGAAGAAGAAGATGGAAGACGCGTCACGCGCGCGTTTTGATCCGCTCGCTTGCGTGATCCGCTCGCTTGCCAAGTACGTTATCTCGTCAGCCTCCTGCCAAGGGACGATAAGGGTTAGGGTTGATTCCAGAGAATATTGACACAGGCTTGCACAGTGAAGCCAGTCTACACAGATTCCATGTTTCGTCTCGACTAAAAAGGGACTACCATGTCAAGCCGAAGACTCAGACAGTGCTTCTATACGTATCCAGAAGACTCTACCTTGTGTCTATTGGACACTCCATTCGTTCCATTCGTTCCATTCGGCCTTTTCTCCGCCTTGCCGCTATCGACCAAAGCTCGTAACCTCGCCATTTCGCCCGACATCCAAGCAGTCACAGCAACAATATCTGCACCACAGTTGACAAAGTGAAAGCCCTGCTGATATCTCGCAGCAGCTTCCTCCGCGCTCAAAGCGAAGTGGCCCACGAACTTGCCAGCGTTGATTCCTACTTCGAGGATTCTTGCGGAAGCATCTTGCACCTCTGGCGTGGATGCATGCTCGAACGCAACGTACCCCATTGAAGCTGCTAGATCGTTTGGGCCAATGAACAACATGTCGATACCGTCCACAGCTGCAATGGATTCAATGTTCTCGACCGCCTTGCGACTTTCGATCTGAACGCAAACCTTGACGTTGTCATTCGCACTCAGCAGATATTCTCGCCCGGTCTGGTTGAAAGCTGCCGAAGCAAACATTGCACCTGCGCCTCTGCAGCCCTGTGGCCAGCGCGCTGAAGGATACTTGCAAGCCCTCACAATGGCTTCTGCTTGCTCCTGACATGGGCTCGCTCGTCAGTGGCCAAAATCTAGGAGTTGCACAATCGCTTGATACTTACCTTCGTCTCGCACATTGGGACCATCACAGCATGGGCACCGCAGTCTAGTGCTCGTTTGATCATCCAGTGTTCTGACCCAGGTATTCGAATGATGGGAGATATTCCCGAAGACGATATGGCTCCAGCTTGTAGATACATCTCGTTGTCGTCAATATTGCCGTGCTCTGTGTCGATCAACACCCACTTATTGAGAAAAGTCGTCAGCAAGCATAACTCCCGTCTCATTAGGACTCTTTTACATACATCTTCGCCTAAAGGTGCTACCGTCCGAGCAAGTGAGTAACCTGGTAGTTCCAGCCATTGGCCCACACTCGGCCCATCACCTCTTCTGGCGCGTTCCAGCGAAGAAGCCAGTCGGGTCTGCATGGTGTTGCCAACGTTGGACGTGGTGTCAGGTATCATCGTTTCGGAGAGAGTCAAACGAGGGTGTCGAAGTATGAGATAATGTGCGAGGTCAGGCAAGCCACACCATGTTGCAGCGAGATAAGAACGCGAGCCCGGTTTTGATGATGCTCTCAACTGAGGTCCGTCCTACCGGCCGTCTCAAGGAATCGTCGGCCGGAGCCCGGCCCGTGGTACGCAGACGCCAAGGGATGGCAATCGCAAGCTGCCAACATGCAGATGAGCACTGATATCGCCCGTCAATAGCTTGCATCTACTATCTACAACGTGGGTCATGCTTCATTCAATTTGGGCCTTGACCATTGCGCAAAGGACCAGCTCACTGCAGTCTGGCTTTTCGGAATGACCCACCGTGCCACTCGGCGATTGACTCGAATACATACATGCAGCACGTATGACTACTGGTATCTTGACATTGGCAACATGGAGAAGGAACAACGATTATTTGTATTGGTACTGCCAAATTCGACAGAATGCATGTCAGCTCAGTCCCAACACTGGCCGTCCGTTTCCGATTGATTTTCGAGCACGCATGTCACGCGCCTATACAGGTCATGCAGTGCAGCCCGCAAAGACCTTCCCAATGGCAATCAGGCTGTCCCATCGCAAGTCTGGCTGAACCTCGATAGTTCCCTCTGGAGCCGCAATCTTCAACTCTTGGACCGCCTTCGTGCCGAAATCGTATTCTGTGTCATTATTGACGAATGCGACCAGTATTTTGATCCAGTCCTTCATTAGATACTGTTCCTCTGGGGTGGGCTTCTGCGAGATGGCAAAGCTATTGATGTCAGTCTTGCATGCTAGATCCCAAAAGATGAGCACCATGACTTACTTCCAGAAAGGCTTGTCCATAGCGTGCGCGACGCCAAACGAGGTTGGCGCAATCTTTTCGGTGATGAAGGAGAGTCTGTAAGCGACCTGACAGCGCCAGATGTCGTGCAGAGGAACGCCATTATTGAACAGACTGTTGACCAGAGATCGTGCTGGGGCACGAACCTGTCCATCTGCGATTATACAGCCTGTCAGATTGTTAGCCAAGTTGATTGCCCACACATTCATGATGTGGCGATACTTGCCAAACAGCTCCTGCCACTTGGTCAACTCTTCGGATGCTGGCATTGAGTATGACTGTAATATTCGTTCAGTCACTGCAGGAGCGTAATAGTTGGACACTTGCAATCGAAGCGACTCCACATTGGGTTGTGTGGGAGCATTGTACGTTGCATACAACGTCTCTTCGTTCAACACCTCGCATGTCAAGATCCGGAATCCAGCTCCCTTAAAGGCCGCAGCGAAGCTTGCGCTATTGACGTAGTCCACCAGTCCCTCGTGAATGAAGATATTGTCGGTGACTGGACGAAACGTATGATTTTGCAAATGAGGTATGGCCTGTAGAAGATCTTTCCAAGGCATCTTTCGCAATTCTGAGAGTCTTTCCTTCGCTGACAAGCTTGGTGACAACCCGAAATGGCTGCAAAGCTCTTCAAGCTGATCTTGTCCTTCGCTGAGAGTTTTGGGTTGCGCAGGTATCGCATTGGAGTCCATAAAGACTCGGTGGAAAAGAGGTGCTTGGTCTGATCTATTGCGAAGTTCGTAGAGCATATGCGCTTCGACAGCGTAAGCACCCGCACTCCGGCCTGCCAAAGTGACATTCTGCGGATTGCCACCAAAGAAAGCAATGTTTTGCTGAACCCATTCCATTGCCATGCGTTGGTCAAGAAGCCCATAATTGCCACCCGACATTCCGTTATTGTCGTCCAGAAGATCCTCACCGGCCAGAAATCCAAAGACGTTCAGTCGGTGGCCAATCGCTACAACGATCGCATTCAGACCGCCCGAAGATATCAGTTCTGTTGGATCCATGTCGGGAGTTTGCGACGGATCTCCCATCTGAAACCAACCACCATGAATCCAAAGCATTACTGGCCAGCCCTCGCTACCAGAAAGTCTCTCCTGAGCGGGAGTCCAGATGTTCAAGAAGAGGCAGTCCTCGCTGTACCCGTCGGCTTGATTGTCGGCTTCGGCGACGTGGAATGCCTTCTGGGGACATATCGACTTGAAGCATTCAGCGCGGTATGGTCCCCCAATAGCATCCTCGAAGACGTGTGTGGGAGGCAGAGGTTGCGGTCTACGCCAACGGTTTGCTCCGACTGGAGGTAGAGCATATGGCACGCCTGCGTAACGACAGGCTTTGTCGTCGAACCGTAGACCTCGGATACGGCCTTTATTGCCAATCGTGACCTCTACGGGCGTTTCTTGATAGGATATGGAATTCCCCATATTTCCGTCGTACTACTGTTTGTGCGGCGATATCTTGCTGTCATGCATCGACAATGGGGTGTCGAAGATCAAGTTGTTTTGAATGGCAAGCTTGGTTTATCGTGCCAACTAGAGCAGCTCTCCGGGAACACGAAAAGTGGCCACACACTTCTACATGTGAAAAAACATTACCTGATGGAGTTCATAAATCAAGCCATCCACGCCTTCGCAGCTAATCTTTGCCCGGTGGGTATCGGGCGGGTCTTCTCCACGTCGACTTGCCTCGACCAATCATGCCCATGTTCCCAATATGCATCCCTCTGATGCCCCCTCAAACACCGGCTCGGAGCTCATCCGAAACTTGGACGGGCAGAACAATATGGCGAGCAACCTCTGATGACTCGACACATGTCTCTGGCATGCATAAGAGCACATCGTGCTTCTGTCTTCTTGACAGTAACATGAAGTTGGTCTTATCGTGCATTGCGTAAATCGCCCAGAGTTGGATCACCATGGCACCAGACCTCTCACACCACATCAATGCAAAGAGCAAAGCTCGACACCCTTCGCCTCTCAAAGATATCATCAAGTTCATGGGCTACGATGGCATGATAAGTCTAGCTGGAGTTAAGCACAACTGCTTCACCGCGACACTGTGGACTTTAGACTAACAGACTCCAAAGGCCTTCCGCATCCATCCTTATTTCCATTGCAACAGGCCAAGTTTAGCTGCGACACTCCTCCCGGATCTTGCAAAACGGGCTTGACTAATGGAACACATTCGACTGAACTTCTCATTGGGCGGGAGCCGAATCGAGGCGACCTGGAATTAACGCAATTCTTGCAGTACGGTACGAGGCTGTTTTCGAGACAAGTACAAGCTCATCCAAGCTACTCAAGTACATGCGCTAACGCTGTACCAACAGGCTCTGGCCAAGGAAATGTAGATCTCATTCAATGGTGCAAGACACTCACAAAGAAAGTACATGCTCCGCCTGCCTCTTACGACTGCATACTGCACCCAGGCAATACCAATGCCTGGGCTAAAGTGGTTGGCCTCTTATGCGAAGACGATGATTTTGTCGTTGTTGAGGAATATACGTACCCTTCTGCACAGGCTCATTGGATCCCACTAGGAATCAAAGCAGTCCCTGTCTCGGCTGATGCGGAAGGGATCCAAGCGCAGCCGCTCGAAGACATACTCATCAGCTGGGACGAAAACGTAAGAGGCTCCAGGAGACCTCGGGTGTGAGTTGCTTGCCACTGCTTGTTCGTCACAATATCCAGGCTAACAACAGGCAGGCTGTATCTTGTGTCCGTTGGCTCGAATCCCACTGGCATTACGATCTCCGCGGATCGTAGGAGAGACATATACAACGTTTGTAAGAAGTTCGGTGCGTGTCGAATCCCACACCGCCATCGGCGACCGTCTGACTGATGGGACTCAGATGTCATCATTGTAGAAGATGACCCATACTACTTCCTACAATACCCTCACTATCAGCAGCACTCCTCTACTTCGTCTTCGACGAAGACACCAGATCAATATATCGAGAACCTCACTCCCTCTTTCCTGTCAATGGATACAGAAGGCCGAGTGATCCGTCTAGACTCCTTCTCGAAGACCGTCTTTCCAGGGCTTCGCCTTGGCTACTTCATCGCCAACCCTGTCTTCATTGAGCGACTCTTGCGCGCAACTGAAGTCGAGACACAAGACCCGGCTGGACTCAGCCAAGCTTTCGTCCTAAGTCTCCTAAATAACTGGGGTGCGGATGGATACTTCAGCTGGCTGCAGAATCTGACAAGACAATACGAGGAACGAAGAAATTGGTTATTGGACGCTTTCCACGACAATTTCACCGTCGTTCCTGCGTCCGAATCGCCAATTCCCTCCGCACAAGGCCTTGTGGCATGCTTACGAACGCCATCTGGTGGCGATCTTCGTCCAATCTTCAGCTTCATAGACCCCAGCGCAGGCATGTTCGTATGGTCCAACTTCTATTTCGAAGACGTGCAAAGGTTCACCGAGCTCGAATCGCAAGACATGAACGACCCGGAACAGGCTTTTGCTAACGAGCTGTGGATGGAGCTGGCGGAAGCTCGCGTCCTGCTGACCCCTGGCTCATACTATCATCCCTGGCAAGGACCCGAGAAAACCACAACCAAGGCAAGAGGAGCTGAAGCACGCACTGCGGCGTTCCGCTTCTCGTTTGCAACTCCGACGGTAATGGCTGAGTGCCGGGTTCTTCTGCCCTCCAAAACACGCTAACTGATGTATATAGGAACTTCAAATTCATGAAGGCATCAAAAGGCTACGAATGGTGTTGGAAAGGCATTGGGTGTAAGCGCTTGCTTGTTTTCAACGATGCCTGGCCTCGCACGGAGTATTCGCATGAGGCTCGATTGCGGCAAATACGCATTTGCCACTGCGTCTTCATCTCCCGTGATCTCGACGGCGATACATATACGGGCTGCATCGCTGCGAGTAGGGGTATTAGCAGTGCATTCAAGGCGGTTGGTACATACGACCACAGGTCAGTGAAAACTGGGCATCCCGTCCGAAATCCCTCATTCTCACCGTCCTCTTCAATTACAGGATCCCAGCGTGTGGCCGTCTACATGCTATAGAAGCCCGACTTCCGGCCGACCCGCCCTAGGTCGGGAGTAGATCTTGCGAACACTGAAGGGTGGAACTGCACTCATCAAGCTCAATTCAAGTTAAAGACGGATTTGAATACGAGAGCCAGGTATCAGGCTCCTGTTGTGCGATAGTCAAAAGACCATTCCCACATTTAGTCTTCTCGACTCTAGAGTTGTGGTTGATATTAAGCTAGGATAATACCTTTTCTCTCAAACAAACAATGAATTCATAGTCGAAGTTGAACATCCTGGAGTGTACGTGTAGTGCGAAGACACCTACTTAGAATGGTACATGGAAACGTGATCTCACGAGCCAGCACATGTGCTATAGACGAAAGACGATAGCATCCGGCTGGCTTTCTGTTCGACCCACTAATTCCTATTTCTCAGGTCTCACTTCCTGGTCCCGACTCGCCTCTTTTTTCGACTGCTGAACCCCTGACTTTGAATCGACGTCGTTCCGAGACTCAGTGGAACCTACATGTTTGAAGCAAGCTCGCGCGCTTAAAAGTTCGCGTACAACCTGGATTGCAGGATCCAGGATCCAGGAGTAGCGCTGATTAGGGGTCCAAGCTGAAATGAGTGTGTGCCGTGCCGCCTTCAGCTGCCAGTTACATACCGTACATACTATAAGCAGATGAGCTCTCGATAAATCAGGTTCTATATATTCACATTACTGTAAGGCTGCACTGATGCATTATGTAAGTACAGTCAAAAAGTTGCCCTTGCCTAACAAGCGATTTTTCGCTCAATCTGTGTCCTAACCTTAGTTGTAATGCACTCCAGGCTAAGAAGTACAGCCCTCGTACTATAGCTAACGTTCCGGTAGAGGAGACTGGATAGAATTTTAGGTGCTTTACCTCAGTCTCGATTTCTTTCAAGCTATAATAATACAATCACTCTCGCTTTCGGACAGAATACTCTCGATGCTCTCCCCTTCCTCCTCGTCACTATTAGGAGTTTATATGGGTCGAAGGAGTCACTTCCAATTCAACTTCTGAGTCGATGCCTCTACCTCTACTTATAGCTAATTTAAGGAGTTCCTTTGTATTTTTATCGCTACTTGCTTCCCTTATATATGTTCTCTACGTACTCTTAATAGCTCCTAAGTCTCGGGTAGCTCCTTCTATGGTAGAGTATTCTTAGAAGAAGTTCTTCTAAATTAGCTCCTAAAAGTTTCATATACTACTTTTGCAAAAGTCTCAAGAGTAACGTTAGAAGAACAAACGACCCTGTTAACTAGCGATGTTATTCCTCGTAAGATAGTACCCTCTAGTAGCGAACTATTAAGTAGGGAGTAGTCTAGGTCTCTCGGAATTATGATAGGAAGTAGAGTAGTAGAGAGAGTAGGAGAGGGTATTCGAAGAGAAAATAAGATAGTCATGAGGCTTAGAGGATAGATACCTAATCTACGGAAGGACTATTCGATGTTCCTACTCGTAAAAGCCCTAGACCGAGTCGTAATATAGGCTTCCGTCTAATCGATACATGCTATACGTCGAGTATCTAAGCAGAAGATCTGTGTATTCCCGTCTAGTGAAGCCTACTTTAGATGACTAAACATTCCTATTGTTACAATCCAAAGATTGGAGACAACTGATCCCGATGTATTGGGATAGGAAGCGAGGCTAGGCGTTACCCTAACTCGTGGAAATCAAGGCCCATGCACGACTACGTGACCTGATCTAACTGACCTCGACCGATCAGACACCGACCGAGGCAGGAGGATGACATCTGATCCAACCATGGGATCAGACAACCTGATCCGATGAGTGCCACAGGGAGCATGACTGCTTTGGATTCCGATTTCATGACCCGTGTGTAGATGTCGTGACTGCAAAAAGCATCATCCCGTACTCGTCAACCCGCTGAAGCCATGCACTAATCCTCTCTCGACGGCGGCACGCTTGATCAGCAGAGGACCCTGGTGGTAAAGACCACAATTCGTTGATCTGTAGTACTACACCGTCACAGGCCTTCAAGTACGCATTGTGGGATCTTTGCCAAACATCCAAGCTAGCGGCATCCCATAAGCTACTGGGCGCTGGAGCAGACAGGCCGGATAGCTCCGTTGCCACGAACATGGGTAAGTCATCTGTTGCACACAATAAATTGTCGAACAGATACATGGTGAATGTTGTTCGCCGTTTAGCTTCCGACGATACCCACAGATCCCAGTCAGGGCTGTTCCAAGGCTGAGTTGCCGTCGTTATGCCTTGAGAAATTGCCATGCTGGCAAGCTGTTGTAGCGTCGTGACGTTGTCTCGTAAGCCACTTTGTCCACATTGGAAGTATAACGCCATGCTGTACAGGAGATAGGCCTGGAAAGCGCCGAGCAAAGTCTTACTATCGTATGCCGTGCAGTTCTCCCGGATTGAAGACATTTCCCTTTCAAATAAGTCGGAAGTAAAGTCCGTACTCAGGGCTGCTCGCGCGCTCAGGATACGTAGCAAACCGAAGCAATTTGATAACGGAAGGCAGGTAAAGTCGCCGCATACTTGAGAGCGATGGATGAAAGGTGGAAGTCTGCAGTCACCGACAACCATGGAAACGTATGATTTCAGGACCTCGCGTATGTATATGGCCATGCTTGGAGGAAGGCTCTTCGGCTGATCGTTCCCGTCCGCAAGATATGGCTTCAACCAGCGATTTTGTATCGCAGAGGCATCTATTTCGCCGCAGATCAGTGTTGGAGCTTGTGGTACGGGCGAAAGTCCGGTTGAGGCCGAAGGCGATGGAAGTGTGCAAAAGTTGTTCGGTACTGAGATCAATTCTGACATGCTTCTCCGAGAGCAAGGTGACCGGTTGACATCAAATGTTGGATCCGGATGCTGTACTGTAGCTCGCGAGTCGAAATGAGATGGGTACTGACAGTTCAGCCCGCGCGCACGGCATCTCGCGCAAGTGGCACTTCTGTCACAGCGAACCTTAGCACTCGCACACGCATCGCAGGCTTTGCGTCGTGGCGGAGCGCTAGGCCGCAAGACTGATGATGCGGACATGGCTTTGTCGACTTTGCTGGAGTGCTGTACTATCAGGTTGCGAGTCGAGATATTCTGTGCAGAAGATAGCTTCTTCGACTTCCACTTTGAAATGGCAGGGCGCAGCGCGGGCTGACGGAGTTCCGGACGGAGGCGCGGGCACCGCTGCACAGGCAAGCTCCCCGGACCTGTCGTCACCACATGAAACCGACTGCGCTTTCAGACACCATGACTGCATTTTGCGAAATATTGGAGATGGACCAACTGATCTGTACAGATCTGCAACGCAAGAAAGTCGCAGAGCATCGAATCTGGTCTCGTCACATTAACGGGGTCTTCTCACGAAATAATGGCACGAGGGAAGTTGAGACCAAGTGTATGCCTTCTTACAAGGGAAACACACAGACATGATGCCTTCCTGATGACAAACTTGAAAATTGAATTTGATCAATCTAGCTCACACACATTGAGACTTCTGTGGAAAGATGAAGATGGATGGATTCTGGATTTGTAAAGTGGCCATTGCATTATGTGCAACATTTTCCTTATTCTTTTAACCCCAACAGTTATGCTGGAAGCGCGGCGACAGCCTGGTCCTTCGTAATAACACGAAAAGACATCTGTTTGCATAGGCCCTGAAGTATAGACAAGCGCATTGCCTCGGCCGATACGTCGTCGCTAGAGAAGAGTTCGTAAACACAGTCGGATATAATGTAACTGCCGTATCGTATCAGTTAAAGGGCCCGCTCATTCACGGTTGGTTCACCTTACATTTCGTAGTCGAGATCGAACAGCCTTCTGTTGTCAGCAGAGTGGACATTTATCTCATAGATTGCCGAATTGCTCACCTATATAAAGTGCTCAGCACTACGGCCGAAAGGCTTAGGCCACACTATTAATGGTCAGCTTAGGCATTGCGATCTGTATAGGAGCCGTTTCCTCACAACCACAACAGTCTTGATGCCTTTAGCACTCAGAATAGTCTCCAGACTATTACCCGCTCCAGCGTACCAGCGAGACTTCTGAAGCACGATGTCCTCCTCTTGAGGAGCCATGCGCGGATCTATTTGCACTCTCTTGTTTCCTGCGCTGAAGTCGCCGTAACCTGAGAGCAGTCTGGTAAAAGGCGCATCGGGGGCAAGCTCCGGATGCGAAGAGTTGGCGAAACTGAGGGAAGTGTAAATTGTCAATGGGCGTTTGTTGTGTTGATGTACGGCTTCGACCCATTCGACAGTATGCTTGACAAATGCGTCTCCCTGTGGTGTGCCCTCCACGGCTTCGGTCAGAACAGACATTAGGTCCAGGTGAAGCACAGCAAAACCCCGACCGAAGGTGATGTCTTTGGATGAGGTGTTGCTGCAGGTCGAAGGTGAAGGCATTGCGGTCGATATCTTGTAAAAAGCTGTTAAGCGATTGAAACGTGTTAGTGCAAAGGAGGAGGAAATGCTGAACGCTCACTCGCAATCCGTGCAGGAAGAGAACAGAGTGATGAGATGATCTCGGTGTTAATGTTACATTAAGTTTACGGGGGCCTCTCCACGGGGAGTTCGGGGAGTTCGGCGCTCAGCGGACGTACGAGTTCTGCCACCTGCGACAACAACGCCGACACGCATGGATGTTGTCTCACTAACAGGTACTCTCACTTACCTCATTTCGGATTTTGGTTCGGGGAATTCTCTCCGACCTAGGGACGGGGTCACAAGTACATGAATGCCAGATTCCATCCTCAGCGACGGGGTTCTCGCCCAAATTCATCACAAAAGGTCTCCTTCACATCCAACTTGCATACGAAACTATCAGTACAGTGTGTCAGCACCATGCCAGATTCGCCTGGCAATGCAGAAGCATCATCGCTACACCCGCAATCTCCATCTCCTGGAAAAGTCACGCATCATTCAGAGCCCTTGCCTTCACCGTCGACAACAGCATCTGAGGAGCCCTACAGCATTTTCGACAGACGACAAAAGGCCTTCATAGTCTTTGTGGTGTCCACTGCCGCCACCTGTAGGAAAAGACCAGTAGTTTAAAGATGTTCTTTCACTAACAGTCACAGTTTCGGGATTCGCCTCGAACATATACTTTCCCGCTTTGCCCACCATCGCGCAAGATCTCAATGTCTCTATCGAGCTCGTCAACTTAACCATTACCTCCTATCTTATCTTTCAGGGCATAGCCCCTAGTCTTTGGGGTCCTGTATCCGACGTCCGAGGTCGCCGGGTCGCATATTGTTGCACCTTCGCAGTGTTTCTCGCCGCTTGCATTGGTCTTGCTGAGTCAAAGAATTACGCCACGCTCCTAGTGCTTCGTTGTCTACAAAGCACTGGCAGCGCAAGTACTATTGCGATCGGATCTGGAGTCATCGGGGATATCACTACACGCGATGATAGGGGAGGTTATATGGGTATCTTCCAAGCTGGTCTGCTCGTGCCTGTCGCCGTCGGACCCATTATCGGTGGTGCTCTTGCTGGATCTCTCGGCTGGAAATCTATCTTTTGGTTTCTGGCTATCTATAGCGGTGTCTTCCTTATTGCCCTGGCCCTGGTTCTGCCTGAAACATTGCGATCGATAGTCGCTAATGGTGGTAAAACGCCATCGAACATCATCGCCCAGTACCCACTGGTTGTGTACCAAAAGCTTTCGACGGTCACATGGGACTCGGAAGCTGCATCTCAGCAAGAAACGCCACGAAAAGCTATTGACGTGACTGGACCATTTCGCATCCTCGTCAGTAAACATGCTGCCCCTATCATTGTCTTCCTTGCGATATATTACGCGGTTTGGCAGATGAGTATAACGGCGATGTCATCGCTGTTCCAATCACGCTATGGGCTCGGAGAAATCCAGATCGGCTTGACTTTCATCGCTAATGGGGTCGGCTCAATGATAGGCACTCTCGTTACTGGAAAGATTCTGGACAAGGATTATCGCCGAATCAAGAAAAAGTATGATTCCGAACCCACGCCCCAAGGGAAAGAGGCGGGCACCGAGAGAAACACCAACCAATTTCCACTGGAAACGGCACGGCTGCGACTCATTCCCGTCTTCTCCCTTCTCCAAGGACTCTCTATCCTTCTGTTCGGCTGGACAATCCAGTATCCTGATAAGGTGCATATCGCTGTCCCGATTACCTCGACCTTCATGACTGGCTGGACTGCAGTGTCGACACAATCTGTTGTAATGACATACCTCGTTGATGTCTTTTCCAACAAAAGCGCCGCAGCTAGCGCCAGTCTTAACCTTGCAAGGTGCCTATTCGCTGCTGGAGGAACCAGTTTCATCATGCCGATGGTAAATGGAATCGGCGTCGGGCTTGCATTCACAGTCTGCGCTATAGTGCAAGCGGTCGCTCTGATCGGTGTTGCAATTCAATGGAAATTTGCTGCCTCGTGGCGCGCCAAAGATGACGAAAAACGTCGCCAACGAGGTGAAAATGTGAATTAGTGCATGTGGAAGAAGGCTCTCAGAAGATCGCAAAGGCGGTTTGCCTTACATAGTATAGCATTGACGATTATCTCCTGCAAGACAATCTCGGCTCTCCATTCGAAGGCAATGATAATAGGATCCGGGGATTGAAGTAGTAATCGATACTGGTCTGTGATGCTAAGTTTGACTTCCTTTCGGTGTCTTCCCAAATTAAGGTCGAACGATCGTGGGGAAATGTCCATAGCTATACCATTACCTCCGAGCGCAAGGTCAATTCGCATTTGCATGCATGTATTACAAAAACGCAACCCTAACCCTCGACTCCCACCGCACACAGACACAGACCATCACATCATATTCGAAGCCATGTGGCAAGGAGGGACCAACGCCTCGGCTCCTTGCTCCGGCAGCGAGATGTGGCGGCAAGCCCTTCGATGACGACGGAGACTCGAAGATCGCGAAAGAGAGCCCTGGGAGTGCGGCCATTGCATTTGTAAGACAGTCAGATGTAGGAGCTATATTCAAATCATCATCAACTACATATTCTTGATATATCCCACCAACACCCACACCCAAAACATCCTTCCCCCATCGCCCAACCTGCGCCCAATCACCCCACTTCGCCTCGTCGTCTACCTTGCGCTCACGCTTCTCATCAGCGCCGCGGTAATGACCTCGATCTTCCAAAAGTTGACCAGACCCTTCACATCCTCCACCCTGCGCTTCGCACCCGAGCAACCCCTCGCCAGAATGGACGTCCCCGAAGGCGCGCAGAAGTGCACAGTCGCCGCCGGCTGCTTCTGGGGCGTCGAGCACATGTACCGCAAAGATTTCGGCAACAAGGGCCTGCTCGACGCCCGCGTCGGCTACATCGGCGGCGACACCAAGAGCCCCAGCTACCGCTCCGTGTGCTCTGGAACCACTGGCCGTGAGTGTCTTGATCCATCCGCTCTGAGTGTGCGTGCGCATGTGTGCGCGCGACAGCCAGCGCAAAACGCTAACCCGACATTCCCCTTCCGCAGACGCCGAAGCGCTCCAAGTCGTCTACGACCCGGCGCAAGTCTCCTACCGCAGCCTGATCGAGTACTTCTACCGCATGCACGACCCGACGACGGCCAACAGCCAGGGGCCCGACGTGGGCTCGCAGTACCGCAGCGGCATCTTCTACCACGACGCGGAGCAGAAGGAGATCGCCGAGGACGTGACCAAGAAAGCCAACGAGCAGTGGTACAGCGGCAAGATCGTCACGCAGGTCCTCGAGGCCGGCCAGTGGTGGGACGCCGAGGACTACCACCAGAAATACCTGCACCACAACCCCAGCGGATATGAATGCCCGAGTCACTTTTTGAGGAAGTTCGCGCCTCTTCAGTAGAGGGGAATGGGAGGGATTTTTCTTGGGATATCTTAGGAATTTTGGGTCATGACAATGAAAAAGATTGCAACGAATACTGCTTCGGACTTTGTGGCTTCGTGAATATGGAGGTATGACATCTTTCGATCACCTCGTTTGATGTGTAGAGCGAATGTCGTATACGGACATTTGAGATGACAGATTCCCGGTGTCTAACGAATGCGCACACGATAGTGTTTGAGCCTCAAGCACACAATCAAGTGCGGCATTCAATGAGCCGGATGAACTACATCAATCTGGAATATCATATCTACGGACATTAATTACAGTCTACAGCAGGCCGTCATTCTCAACTCAAAGCCCAATCCTCCCCATCTACCTAATTGGCAGAGTCGCAGGCTTCTTCTCCCTGTACACATCGCCCGTCAGACTAATCTCATACGCCTCATCCCTGCCCCTCCCCTGCCTCTCCAACTCCCTCACAAGCGGCAGCACCTCTTTGCCAAACGCCTCAATCTCCTCATCATAATGCAAGAAAGCCGTCAGAATAATATCCGCGCCCAAACTCTTCAGCAGCAAAATGCGATCGGCAATCTGCTCCTTGGTGCCGATGAGCTTCGTCTTGAAGCCATCGTTGTACTGCACCAGGTCCTCGAATTTGCTGTCCGCCCACATGCCGGACTTGTTGGACGTGGACGCGCCCGCGTTCTGCACTTGCTGCCGGAAGCCCTCGACCGCTTCGGCGTCGGCTTTGCCTTGGATTTCTCGCAGCACGCGGATCGCTTCTTCCTCTGTTTCGCGGCAGATCACGAAGCCGTTCAGCGCGAACTTCACCTGGCCGGCGCGTCCTTGTTCGGCGGCGCGGCGGCGGACGTCGGCGATTTGGGATTGGAAGCCTTCGAGTGTGTTGCCATTCATGCTTGGGAGGTGTTAGTTGCGAGCGTGGATGAGGGGGAAACGGAAGAGGGAGGGTGGCTTACAAGTAGTAGTCGGATACCGCCGCGCCGTTGGCGCGGGCATCGTCACTGTTGCCGCCTTGGAAGATCTCGGGATGGGGTCTGTTGGGTAGGACGAGGGGCTTGGGCTGCAGTGGGTAGTCGTTGAACTGGTAGAAGTCGCCCTTGAAAGTAAACTTGTCTTGCGTCCAGATGCCCTTGAGGCATTGGATGAACTCGCGGCTGCGGCGGTAGCGCTCGGAGTGGTCGAGCCACCATTGGCCGATTGCGGTGAACTGTGAGCAAGATTAGCACATTCGCTTTCGTGAACATTGGGGTGAGGTGTTTGGTTCGAATCAATTGATTACACTTACCTCCGCTTTGAACCAGCCAGAGACGACGTTGACAGCAACACGGCCTTCAGAGAAGTGATCGATAGAAGCGATCTGCTTTGCCGCAACCGCCGGGTTCCAAGGGCCGGGGAGCAGTGCGGCGATGAGCTTCAGTCTCTCGGTCTTGGCCAAAAGAGCCTGAGAAAGTGTGACAGGTTCGTGCTGGTTCGCCGCTCCGTACCCAGCCATGAATCGGATCTGCGACAAGGCATATTCGAATCCAACCTGCTCGGCGGTGCGAGCATATCGAACGTTGGATTTGAGGTCCCAGCCAGTGCGCTGGGGAATCTTGCTGACGACGAGTCCACCAGAAACGTTTGGAACCCAGTAAGCAAATTTGACTCTGTCTGGGTCGGCGTTGATCTTGTCGTGGTAACTCAGATCGGCTTCGACTTGGTGATAGCTGGAGATTCCGTTCAAGGGTGATTGAGGTGCAGACGTTGGTGTGCCGGCGCCACTGTTGCTACGGCTCCGCTCTCCAACGGAAACTACAATTCTCTTGCTCCTTACAGTTCCAGAGCGCAGACGGTCCAATGCATCGTTGATCCCAGCCAGGCCGCCTTCCGCGACTTCAACTTCAGGCAGTCTCAGCGCTTTGGCAACGAGTAGCTTCTCCAGCCAGTCCACGACTGCGTTGCCATACACCGACGACTCATGGAACAGCTTGATCGGGACCTTGTGGATCACGACCCCTTGCGCGGCCTCTTTTGGCGTACCAGCCAGTCCAAGGAGATGCGACTGCGGTCCGGAGGATGACTTCTGGAGTGCTTCTTGTAGCGCAGATGCAGTCTCTACGCTGACAACATCGACTCCAAATCGGAGTTGGCCGCCAGTGACTGACTTCAGCACCTCAATGGCTCGCTGAGGGTCTTGTCTGTCGACCTGGAAGTCGGCGCCGATGTCTATCAAGCGTTGGCTCGAGTTGGCCAGATCCGCGACAGCCACGACCTTCAAGCCGGCGGCTTTGGCCAGCTGCACCGCAACCTGACCGGTGGTGGTGCTTGCGCCCCAGATGGCGATCCATTCTCCTGGTTTAGGCCTCTCTTCCTGGGAGATGCTGCTGTAAATCTCTCCTCTGATGTCGTCAGGGACGTGTAGTGGACTCAAGCTACGCGCGATGCGAAGGAAGTCAGGACCAGGAGGCCCGGTGCTGGGATTGGTAAAATCAAGACCGAAGCTGACACCCAGAGCAATCTGAGCGGCGACAAAGGCCACACCGAGCGCAGCTCCTTCCTTGACTTGGACGCCTTGCGGAATTCGAGCAACGTTGCTCTCGGTGGTGACAATGTACTCTTGGTAGGCGGCCTTGCGCACGTCTCGATAGTCTGTCGAAGGGCCGAAGACTACGTCGCCTTGTTTGATGCGGCTTTCTTTGCGGGGTGCCTTGACGACGATGCCAGCGAAGTCCCGTCCGTTCACCCATGGGTAGCTGGGCTGACCGAAACCGTAGTCTGGTCCCTTCCAGTCGACTGGGTTCAGACCAATGGCGAGGGTCTGCACCAGAATCTCGTCCTCGCGTCGAAGTTCTGGGATATCTTTGGCTCGCTCGAGAGTGTACTTCTGGCGAGGGCCATGAAGAAGAAGGAGGTCTTGTTGTGGCTCGTCAAGACGCAGAAACTCGTCGTCGTTGCTGGTTCCATTGGTTTTGCCGTTTAGCATGCCATTCAATGATGGTTTAGCATTGCCATTGACGCCGTTGGTTCCATGTGATTGTTGTTTTGAGCCTAGATTGCTGAAAGGAGCCGAAGATTGGACTTTAGTCTCATCTTTCGCACCATCCTGCTTGACAGAAAGAAATGTAGATGGCTTGTCAATCGAAGGCATATTTGACAGCGATTTAGGGAGATGAAAAATAAAATCATGTACAAACCACTGAGGAATAGAAGCTGTTTTTGGGAACGACAGGCATTGTCACTGTCTAGCGCCGGGTACCTACCTTCGGGACCTGCGAGTATGATGAATATCGCGCTACAATCACAACATCAACATTAATCACCCCGGTAGAGCAATGAGGTTGGTGAAGTATGGACGATCGCTCGTCTTTGTATGGCGTGCGTCCGTCGTCGGGGGAGGGGACGTGAATTCGTTCGATGGCGTGCTCTCTCCCCCACTCGTCGACATCAGCAACCAGCTTGGCGTGATTTGGAATGTCGACATGATTGTATGTTTCTGTCTTGTCTGCTGGATGTCGTACACAACAAACGAAGGTATTCGTGATCCGTCGTCCGAAATCTGTTTTCTCTTCGTCGCCGAAACAGAACTTGAGGCCAGAGCGCGAGTGGTTTGCGAAGTTGCGATTTTCACCATCGCAAGTCTTATCGTCGCCGCATCCAGGATGGCCTCGGAGGAGTCCATTGGCCGTGATATTTCGCGCGATAGAAGAGACAGTCCTCCATGCACCGCTGTGGTGATCTTGATGAGAGTCGTTGTTCAACGCGTAAAGGCTCATGAAGCTCAGTGATGCAATGGACAGGTAGTTTCTCAATGCCTGCTCCTAAGTTCGCATCATCACGCCTGACTCAAGTCTCTTTGCATGGCTTCGCTGCAGAGACAAGCGAGGGCAGCTTTGACACTTATGGCCATATGCAATCCTGAGATTTATACAATGGTCAGTTTCTTCGATAGTAGCCTCGCGCGTGGCCAAGCGAAGTCGGTCCATGTTTAGAAAAGAAAGGCAAGATCTAGGCTCAGATGTCCATCAATCAGGATGATCAATAAGGAAGCCAAGCATGGTGAAATCGTAGCGCAGATCCCCCCGATGCTTCAATGACAGGTCTTCAGCCCGGGCATGGTGTTTGCAAAGTCGAGATGCGAATCCCCCCAAAGTCCAGATTTGACCAAAAGAGGCAACCCGAATTTCACCTCCCGGTGGGCTTCACTCTCCACCACGTGGTCCCGAAAAGTGGATATCCATCTCTACGAGAATCGTCTTTCCTCCAACTTCATCAACAGAGCACATGAATCTAGACCATCTGTTACCTCTTTCTTATACCGCTCTGTATGAGACCATTTTCCCAACAAACAAGAGAGAACAGCGCAACATGATGCTGTGGCGTTCCACAAAGCTCATAGGCGGCTCGGGAGGTGGCCGACTCTACCTTCTCAAGCACTCGGAGTGGCTTTCCTATCGCCGACGCCACTCAGCCGCCAAACTTTAGTCGAGAAAGACGTCGATTCAGGAGGCAGGTATTCGCCGCCCACAGCGTCTGGTCACATGTCGAAGCGGCAGAATCATCACAACTGTGTCGCGGTTTAAGATGCCGGTGATCGCCTCAAGTGGGACTGTCCCCATGGGGCGTCCAATACCCTTTCACTGCCGTCGGAGAACTCCACCCTCATATTCAAAGGCATGCCTGGTGGAGTGGGAAAGGATCCTGCACTAACCAGACAAAGTCCAATCCACGTCAGATCGCAGGCGAAAGGCGGCAGGGTTGGCTTTTCGCAAGGCGTGTATCGTCTGCACTATCGTCCGACAAGTGAGGGGCCTTGCTTGGCAACTCCAGAGTGAAAATGTCTCGTGTGCGATCGACTATCATCGCGTGGCAGAGCTGGTAATCCTCAATTCCTGAACCTACGCTTTGGTGCGCCGTGGTCATCAACTGTCAAATCACGCAGTCCACACAGGATGACAGGCGCTTGGATGGCTGATCCTGAGGCTTTCCTGCTCAGACTCAGGATCTCAGCATGCTTAACAGGCTCCGAGTTAATCAATAATCTCACACACCGAAGGGCCGAAGGTTGCAGCACTAACGTACGGCTGTCTACCGACCCCGCTAGCCTAGGATTATCAGTGCTAGAGATGGGTTAGAGTAATCTTCCTACAAGACCCACAACGAGCTGAACAGTTGGGGCCCCGACCTTGGCGTGGAGAACCCATATATACTAAGCATGCTGCCAATGTGCTTGGGAGGGAAACCGTTCGTGCTTGTTCCACTCAGACTCAGACCTTCTCAAGTCGCCCAGACGCCTTCTCCACCATGTCGGACAAGCTGTCGGCAGATATTGACAACGACACCTCTCACCATGAGGAGAAGAAACCATACACCGATGCTAAGGTGCCGGATCTGAGCGAGACTGGTGGTCGTCGTGCATCAGTCGCGCTCAACATCGTCGAGAACCCGTTGCAGGTATGCGAGATTTGCGTTGCTTGGCTAACTTTCTCCCCGTATCTTGGAACAATAGCTAATGCTTGTCTTTTCTAAAGCGCAAATCCCCTTCCCAAGCCGTCATCGATGCTGAAGCTTTCGCGAAAGAGCATGGCTTGAGTGAGCATGCAGAAATGTTTGGTCGTGCAGCTTTGGTTGCTCGTGACCAAAAGCACTTTGAATCCGTCACCGAGCTTACCGAAGATGAGCGTGCTGCGCTTATCTACGAGCGCGATCACAAATGGCATGGCCCGAAGATGCTGTGGTACTCGATTGCGCTTTGCGCTGTTGGAGCTGCTACACAGGGTTGGGATCAGACTGGATCGAACGGTGCAAACCTGTCTTTCCACCAAGAGTTCGGTATTGATGGTGGTGGAAGAGACGCTTGGATCGTGGGTCTTGTGAATTCAATCATCTTTCTGACTGCTGGATTGATGTGAGTTGCTCTTACTGTTTCTGGCTCTCTGAAAACGTTGCGGTCGGACTAACATTGCACGCAGTGGCGCTTTTATCGTGGACCCGCTCAACCATTACTTTGGTCGTCGTGGTGAGATTTTCATCACAGCTTGCTGCCTGACCGCCACCCCTATCGGTTCGGCTTTTGCTAGGTCGTGGCAAGAATTGTTTGCCGCACGCTTCGTGATGGGCATCGGAATTGGCGCGAAGAACGCTACGGTACCCATCTTCTCGGCTGAAATGGCCCCCGCCCGCATTCGCGGAGCGCTCGTCATGTTCTGGCAGCTTTGGGTCGTTGCAGGTTTGTCGATCTCTTGTTCGTAAACTTTGATCCTTTCAACTGACATGTGGTGTAGGCATTTTCCTCGGTTTCTGCGCCAATGTCATTGTAAAGGATACTGGCAGAATCTCGTGGCGTCTCCAGCTGGGATCGGCTTTCATTCCCTCTTTCGTCCTTGGAGCCGGCATCTTCTTCTGTCCCGAGAGTCCTCGTTGGTTGATGAAACACGGCCAATACGCCAAAGGGTTCAGATCTATGAACCGTCTTCGAGCACACCCTATTATCGCTGCACGAGACTACTACTACTCATACGTGATCTACATCGAGGAGTTGACGGTCGCTGGTGGCCAAGGTTATTTCGCTCGTTTGTGGGATTGCTTCCGCGTGCCTAGGATCAGGAGAGCAAACTACGGCGCTTCGACAGTCATGCTTGCACAGCAAATGTGCGGCATCAACAGTAAGATATTCTGCGACCACTCTCTGGGCTTCTTGAGACTAACTGTTTCAAGTCATTTCCTTCTACAGTTCGACAATCTTCGAAAACGTATTGCAGGACACGGACAAAGCACTGTTTGCATCTTTGGGCTATGGTGCCATTCAAGTCGTCTTCACCATTCCTACTCTCTTTTTGATCGATACCAAAGGTCGTCGAACTCTGACTCTAATCGTAAGTTCCTCGCGAATTGGTATTTGTGATCAAGACTGACTGACATGCCAAAACACAGACGTTCCCATTCATGGCTATCTTCCTACTAGCGGCTGGTCTATCGCTTCTCCAGCCCGAGTCTGCAAGTGCAGGTGCAAAGCTTGGGCCTGTCGTTCTGTAAGCAGTTCCCAAATCTCATGGACAGAATGACGATGCTGACTACGATCGAAGTTTTATTTACCTCTTCACCATCGCGTACTCTCTGGGTGAAGGCCCAGTAGCTTTCCAGTACTCCGCCGAAGTTTTCCCAACCATCCAGCGTGAGCAGGGTATGGCATGGGCTGTCTGCATTAACAACACCTTTGGTAAGCGTCACTGTTGAAGTCCTCCGTCTGCCCAGTAACTAACGTTTCTATCACAGCCGGCATCCTCAGTTTGACATTCCCAGCCATGGTGGATGCCATGACTCAGGTCGGAGCTTGTAAGTGAAATCCTCCTTGCCTCGATGCATGTAAACACCGCATCTAACAATCTCCACAGTCGGCTTCTACGCTGGCCTGAACTTGATTGCCTGGTTCATGATCTTCTGCTTCGTCCGTGAGACGAAACAACTCACGCTCGAGGAACTTGACCGTAAGTCGCTTCTTCAGCTCTATTATCACAACAAATCCCTTCATGATTGTCCTATACTAAAACGCAAACGCAGAGGTCTTCAACGTCCCAACCAAGAAATTCATCGGCCACGAACTCACCGTCTGGCTGCCCTGGTTCATCAAGGCCAAGATCTTCCGCCAGGACATCCCGAAGCCGCCGCCGATTATCGAGAAGGAGGATAAGCTCGACTCTCCTGAGAGTGAATGATCGGACGAAACTACCAGAAAGATTGATATGTCGGTGGTTGAAGTGGACACTCTTTGAACGACGGAATTTTGTGTACGAATCACGATTCTGCTTTGCAAGGGCGTTTATGATTCTGGTCTTCCCGTAGACGAGATCGATGCCTAGATGCATGGAGTTGTATGGAGACTTTCTATCAATCAATCCGTTTTAATGCCGAATCACACGTATGGTATTACGCGCTGCAAATATTTCGTTCTCTGGCTTCCAGGCCTCTGCATTATTTTCGTCCGTGTCCCAACGACCCTTGTCGATCACACCACCGGACTTCGACCCCCAGCACCGACGATCAGGGCGTTTTGGCTTGCGTAAGTCACCTGTAAATGCAGCGTATCGATGTGTCGTGAACAGCACCCAATCGACCAGCAAAGACCCATCGCATGATCAATGGAATGTAATGGCCAGACATTATTCCCACGCCGGCTAAACTTCTCCGAAGCGCTTTGATCGATATCAGACGTGACTATATCGAACAGTCGTATATACAGGGCCTCGAAACTCAACGAGGCGCAACTTTGAACCGGCATGCATGTGTGCACTCACGGCATCGGAAAAAGCGAGAATGAACCAACCAATAAACATGAGCAAATTGGGTTTGGAAGTATGCAAGGCGGAGTATGTTTGTAGTCTGATTGTCTTAGACAGGTTGTAAGGAAAAAACCAAGAAAAACGAGAAAGAGAAGAAAGAAAAAGAGCAAGTAATCTATGCAATTGGGTATCTCAAAAATCCATCCGCGCGGCAGTCTTTCATCGGGAGAAAGGAGCATCTTCGGCCGCCTGTTCTCGAGGGGCTGATATTAAGGAGAACGCTTCTTGTAAGAAGGCCAAAGAAGTCCCTTTCCAACGCACGCAAAATCGACATGGAAATAGAACAAAGGAAAGCCTGTAGAGTTGTAAAGGGTTGGTTCAGGCAGTAAAGCCAACTTCAAAAGGAAAGAGGGAAAGGAAGGGAAAAGAGAGAAAAGAAAAAAGACATCAAGCAAACCCGGTTCGCCCGGTCTTGCGAAATCACATCACGAAACACCCACCCTTCTTTTCCTTCTTCTTCTTCTTGCCCGCCACCCAATCAGCCACACGCTTAGTCGGCGTGGCCCTACCATCGCCATGGGTGTCGTCGTACTTTCCCAGCTCGTCGCCTCCGCCTCGCTTGCGTCTGAAAAAGCCGAGCTTCTTCGCTTTGCTCGTGTTGGCGAAAGCGGTCTTGCTTCCCTGACTGGCGTGGCGTGCGTGTCCGCTGCTGGGACTTCTCATGACCGCGCGAGGGACTGAGGGCGCTGGAGCTGGCGATGATGGAGCGGGAGGGTGCCATGCGGTCACCGTGTGGGGGACTGTGCTTGCTGGTTCGATTGGGCGGTGGGGTACGTGGTCGGATGATTGTCGAGTTGGGAAGAGGGAGGCAGAGCCTGCTGCGGCGTCGCGGAAGGCTTGGATGTGTGGTGGTATGCGGCGGTTGGTGGAGAAGCTGCGGAAGTGTTGGGGTGGTGCGGTGGAGGTGGCGCTTTGTGGGTGGTTGGACATGGGACTTGGGGAGCGGTTGGGTTGCTGGTGGCCTGGTGGGTTGAGGAGTGAGGTGCTGTATCTGAAGTGGTTTTGTTGAGGTGCAGGTGTGATCAAGTCCTCCGCTTCCTCCCTTGAGACACGAGATGCATCTGTTTGAGGGCTAATTCCGTTCGAGTCGGACGGGAAAAATCGATTGCCACGAGGCAAGACTGGGCTGACGTTCTCCCAATCGCCAATAAGTCTAGGAGGCGGGCCTGTCAGATTAGACCCCGTTGCGTTACTATACGCTCTCTGTAGAGAACGGGGGATCCGATTTTGAACCACGTCTCCGTTTGCATCCCGAGTAGCCGGCATAGCAGCGATCGCTGCTGCGAATGCCTCTTCCCTAGTTGGAACGCGTCCAGTGGATGCTGGTGCAGTTGCTGGGCCTGAAACGTAATCCGAATTCGACTTCGTAACAACCGAAGGTCGTACCCTCGGTTGAGCAGGAGCATCGAGACCTGCCATGATACGAAACCGGCTTGGTAGAGGTGCATTTGGCTCCTCACTATACTCAGGCAACGGGATGAAAGCGGCATTGCTCTCTCCGCTCATTCGCTCGTGAACACGCTCTTCAAGAGCCTGGAAACGGTGACGTTGCGCATTGCTCGCAGCTCGCTGCAACGACGCTTGTGACCTCGGAGCGGTGTTAGAGAAAGGAACTTCCATCGCTTCGCCAGAGTCATTCGCTTCATTTGCCTCCGCCAGATCTGGAAGAGAGCGTGCGGTCTCGCCTGAATACGCCGACAACATCGAGTTCGGTCTGCGCAGCGGAATTGAAGGACTGGCAGCCCGCGTGGCATTCCGCGCTGGATTGAAAGTAGTCGCAGCTCTACCCAAAGTGATCGGCCGCTGACTGAGTCCTCCACCTTTGCTCTGGTTGACGGTCCTCCTGCGTATCAGGGCGACTTCGTGGGCGACATCTATCTCGGGCTCTTCCAATATCTGAGGTGGTGACTTGCCCAGGGTCAGAGAAAATGTCTGACCAGGCTGACCAGCAAATTGCGGATCGAAGTCGAATAGAATGATCCTGCCGCCTTCCACATCATGTACTGCCTCTTCCGGTAGACCTGACTCTGTCACACCACCCGGACTGGTGACAAGCAGTCGACCTTGCACATGTGTTTGACCGTCAGGAGAAGAAGGCGCACTCGCCTCGGAGTAAACCCACCTTGCATCGCTAAAAGGACACCCATACCCTTCGTCCAGCTCATGATCGATGCTGTGAGCCTCAACACTAAGATCGTCCTCTGCAGCTTTATGCGGGACGACATAGAGTCTGATCGTTCGGTCGTTGACAATCATCGCGATCGTGTCTCCGTGCTCGTCAACCGCAGGGCAAGAGTGAATAGCCGCTCCCAGACCTCCGCACGTTGAGAGTGGAGGTGAAATGACGACTGGAAAGTCAACTTGGCCGTATTGAAGGTCCGTAGTGTTCAAGATGCCAAACGTGTCGGCCACACCGTTCCACGCGAACAAGCGATCGTTGCAGGTCTCTTTCTTCTCTCGCATGAAGGTAGCGTGGCTGCTGTTACGAATATTCTCCGGATGCAATAGCTCAGAGCACCAAGCTTCTTTTAGCTCTTCACTTGTAGGAACTCCGTCCGGTGAAGCTGGGAAGACAGGAACGTTCACAACAACGCTGGAAGATGCATTGATCCTTGTCGTTGTGCCCAGTAGCGTCGAGCCGTCTTGGGAGAAGGTCAATCTGTCCATCTTCTGCGATCTTACTGCCCGACGATCCGTGGGCAGTGCATTGGGGTCGAGTGAGAAAATCTCCACGCCGCCTTCATAAGCTGCAGCCAGCAATCCTCCTGTAGGCGCCAGAGCAATGCAATAAGTCGGAAAGTCCAGCTTGATCGTCCTCGACCTCCGCAGTCGATGGTATGAAAGGTCGTACACATTCACTGTGTGGCGATCAGATAGTATGGCCAAGAGGGTACCATCATCCAGAATCTCGACCGCGAGCGGCCGCCGCTTAAGGGCATAGTCTTGGCTAATCCCCACTGGCAATGCCGCTGTCTGCAAGATGTACAGTCTGGCTGAGTTGTATGCTGCTATTCTCCTGCCTCCTGACGATACCGCGAATCCAAAAGCCTCGCCCTGTGGGAAGCCTGCGCTGGCAGTGGCCGTGTTCGAGACAAGCTTGATGATGTTGATGCGTGGTCGGTTGGGCTCGTCATCCTGCGACGATTGCCAGCTGTATCTGACGCGATCTTTGTTTTGGGTGATCTGAGTGGTGGTATACGAGCCATGGATAGATGATCTTCGTGAGACATTTTCTGGTGGGGAATGTTTCGAGATGGAAGTGTGTCGGATCTGTGCAGTCGGGGTCGTATCGTTATCGCTGGGCACTGGTGACGTGCGGTGGCTCTGTTCAGGCGTCTGCCGCACTTGATCTGCAGAGTTTCGGTCTATTTGCTCTCTTTTGTCTGAAGCTTGTTGCGATTCGACTGTACTTTGCGAAGACGATTGGCTCAAATCGTTGTTTTCACTGATGGCGGATGCGGCACTTGACCGCTCGGCTTCGTCGACGACATCTCGTTGTTCAGAACGTTGTTGTTCATGCTGTGAAGTCGCAATGGCTGTGCCCGCCTGGAATTCCTCGGCATCAGGCGTCGAAGAAAGAGACATTCCACTATCCTGACCCTTCAACAAAGTCGCCTGGGCCGTGTGATAATCATCCTCCTCCTGCACAGGCAACAATATCGCTCGTCCAGCCTCACGCAATCCGTTCGCACTCAACCGTCGATCAGAACACTGTGCCTGCCCGTCATCCACGCCATTGCCCACCACCCATTGCGCCTCCGGCTCCATCTCCGCCGCGACGTCGGTAATGTGATGATTGCCCTCGACCCACTCCCCGCTCTGTTCGACATGTTCCGGCGGGCTGACGCTGGGCGGACGCATGGGCCAGTCGCCGCGCTCATGCAGACCAGTGCCATCCATTTCCTGGATGAGTTTATCTTGAACGCGGCGCTCGTCCAGCAGGATGCGCTCGCGCGTCGAGTTCCAGCGCGCGACAATGTCACTGCGGGCGACACCCTCGCGCAGCGTGGTGCTGGCGTGCGAGAAGGTCGACACGGGCATTGTACCTAGAGCTTCTTTCGCCTGTGTGGAGCCCGGCACAGGCGCTCATCAAATGAGAGGATACCACCGCCCGGGGCTGACGGCCGCGGCCGGGGTTGGGAATTTTGGTGAAACGATCGAAGCGAAGGATTCGAGGGCCAGCAGCCGGGGTTGAGAGAGAGCTGTGCTGCTGCTTGGTGAATTTCCCGAGATGTTGGGCGCTGCAGACAGAAGCAAGCGGCCCTGCTGGGGAGGGAGGTAGCAGCGGTGGCGTGGTGAGCGGGACAAATGGTTTTCACGGGAGACGGAAGTGCACTTGAAGTAATGTATGTACGGCGCGGCGAAGGACTCGCTATAGACGTATGTAAGACACGGCAGTGCAACCTGCGAGATACGGGCTCAGCTGAGAGTGAGGGCGTCGAATGGGCTTTGGGCCTGCACGGCCAAGGGGAGCAGAGAGGTAGGACCAATAAAACGTTGGCGGTATAGTTGACAATCGATTGATGACATGCGGTCACCATCCCGAGCGCCATTTCTCCACGTCACGTGTCGGTCGTTGAGGTTGTGCTGCAGCTGTTCGTTGTTGAGTGGATGGTTATTATTATAAACATGCAGCACATGCAGCTGATTTTCGTATGCGGCGCTGTGATCGGCAGCATGTGTAGTCGGCTTTTGATGTTGCGCAGGGCTCAAAAGATAGATGTAGAGTTCGTAGGATCAACACGCTAGAAATCGTAGTGTGCGGAGGGCCGTTGGGTCAAAGTGGGGAGCAGAATATTATAAAGAAACTCAATATTGTCGTGGGTGGAGAAGATGTCTTAGACCTAGTAAAAGGAGGAAATGAAGCATGAAACGTCAAGAGATTTTGTATACAAAGTGTTTGCTCGATTCAAGCACGCGTCCGTATAGCCATTGCTCGTATATATCACATAGTATCAACTCTCATATGTTAACAACGCCTTCTCCTTTTTAAGTCTTGCCGTCCTTTGCATCATATACGAATCCGACGACCTTTCGATTAGTCTTTCTCGGGGGAGGAATGACAACGTGGTTGCATGTGTCCTTTTCGTGCGCCTTGATCGTCTTCGCCAATTCCCGCACACACTCAACCATCTCTGCTTGTGACCGCACTACCTCCCTGACTTGTCCTTCTCTAACGGCCATTTGGGCGGCGAAGTCTTTGTGCTTAGTGGCGAGCGCACGAAGGTGTGCCGACGTTTCCGATACCGCACTTGTCACGTTCTTCTGCAGCGCATGGTTGCCCTCTCTCGCCGAACGCACAGCATTCGCGTTAGATTCGGTGACTGCTTGAATTTTACTGAGGTGGCTAGTGAGCGCTGAGATGATGAATTTGCTGTCGCCGATTCCAGGTCCTTCGTTCTGGCGCTCTGCAGAAGCGCTGACCTGCTCGTCGAAAGGTGTCAATGCCGTGCTGCTCGTTTCGTTCATAACATGGCGGTTGGTGGCCAGAGAATCGAGCAGCTCGGTCATAGTGGCGCTATTTTGTTCTGTGGTAGCTCGGAGTGCTTCGAGATGATCTGCTTGAGTCTCCATATCATGCGTGTGTTGATATTCCCTTTGTTGCTGTGCTTCTATAAGACTCATGAGATGCTCATTGTTCTGCTCGGTGGCAGTGCGTATTGCTCCTAATGGCTCAGCAAGCGGTGAATAATCAATAGCATCTCTCAATGTCGCAGTCTCAGCCACCAGATCTTCCAGATGCTGTGAAACATGTGAGACGTCAGCCGATTTATGCGATTCGACCAGTTCATCCATTTTCTCAAGAAGCGGTGTGGTTGCAGCGTGTCGGTGTACAGTCAAGATCTCATCTAGCCTTTGTGAAAGTAAAGATACGTCGAACGGGCCTCGCTCTACCGCTTTATGTTGTGTTTCGACGACCTTGTCAAGCCGCTGGATTAACTGTGTGCTCACATCCTGATCACGGGAGGCTTTGGCTTCTTGTGCATCGATCAGGTCGTCAAGACGCTGAGATAGCGGTGAAAGGTCCAGGTCGATCTGCTGTGCATGGAGACCGCTTGGATCCTTCGCTGTCTTGCAACAATTCTTTGACAAGCTCGCTGTTCTGTTCGACAGCACCCAACACCTTCTCGAGCCAGAACGTGAGCGGCGAAAGATCGATCCTCGGCGGCGAAGTGCGTATGTCTCTAGCACTGTCTTTGCGTCCGTGAGTGTTTCGTTCCATGAGTCTCTGTATGCGATCCAGATGAGAAGTGAGCTGGCCCATGTCCGGGGCTGACGAGTTCTGCGGTTGTGATTGCTTCTCGATGATTTGGCGCATTCTCTTTTCGTTCTCCGTTTGCCGTTGAGTGAGCTGAGCGACGTGCGCAGAGTTCTGCTCCAAGAGCTGCGAAATGCGATCCAAATGGGTTGATAGTCCGGGTGCCTCGGGCTGGTTTGCGTCGCCGTTCAAGCTCTCTCGTCCAGTGTCAACGACAGCACTGCTTCCACTACTTTTCGCAGCTGTCAATGCCGAGATCTGCTCTGTGTTCCTCTCCACCGCTTCCATCATCTTCTCGAACCGCTCTTCTAGCATGCCAACTTCGGACTTGGCTTCTTTTCTTGCCTCTCGTCTATACTGCTGTTCCGAACTGCCGCTCGCTCCACCCAGCAAGTTGCCCTTCGAATCTTGCACCGGTATGATACCCTGCGCTGCACCACCAGTGGAGCCGTCGAATTGTATGTACATCCATTTTGGCTTGAGTTGCGCAAACGCCGCGTGCTTCCATGCTTTTCCGAGGAGGTCGTCGGCTTGGAACGAGAACAGCTGAGGGCCAGGGCGCGTGGTTTCGGGGAAGTGCGTTTGGATCAAGGACCACCATTCGTTGGCGACGGATGCAGATGCGAAGGTCAAGAGGTAGCGTGAGTGGAGGTCGTCCGCCTGTAGCATTGGCTGTCAGTATTGCAAGGTTGCCCATGTGTCAATCCCTTGGTGACGCACCTGTCGCGCATAGGCATAGAACAAATTGCCTTCTTCATGCGAAGTTACTGCGGTCGTCGAAGAGGCGGAGGAAAAGGTTCGCGGTCGTCGTGAAAGGGTCGGCGAGGGAAGCACAGGCTTCGGGCTGAGGAATCGTGGCGTGGGACTGAGAGGCTCATCGTCTTCGCCTGTCCCTGATTGTCCGCTCTTCACGGTTGGCAACGCTGTGGTTGTGCGCCGCCGTTTCGGGCTCAGCCAGCTCATGTCTCGTGGCATCGTTGGTCGTGGCGGTATTTACGCGTAGGTGGCTAGATCATAATATGTACAAACAAGACAAGGAGAGGGAAAAGAGACACAAGAGAGACGAGAGAGGGAACTGTACACGATCAATGGAACATCTTACTGGTGGATTGAATGTGATTTTCGGTGCGCGCACCAGGGTTTGGCACGATGCGATGCGTGGGCAGGGAGGGAGTGATGAGCGATTGTGATGACGGTTATTACAGGGTTTCTGTGCCACGTGAACCGTGCAGGTTGGCTCGCTTCCCACTTTTGGCTGTATCGGAGGCGGGAATCATCGTGGAAGTATGACGGCGTGATGGTGGTCCGTTGCTGTCTTGCTCGGAAGTACACGCATCACTATGTTCTATGGGCCCGAATGCAGGAAGAGCAGCGCCATGAATGTACGAAGTAGCCCCCGTACGTGGTGAGTACCTAGAGTGTCTGTGGCGGTATGCATAAGGTATGCTCACTAGTACAGAGCTTACGAGTACTAGCTTCTTATATATATACCTCGTTACAGCATCACAATAACAACACAGGAGTGCCAGGCTGGCGGTTGGTTATGCTTATGCTGATGCTGATGATTACCCGAAAGACTGATGAACACCTTCTCCAGGCCTCCGGTCGCAATGACCGAAGACAAACTGATGAAAATGAGCCGAAGCTTGATGCCGAAGCAAGTCGAAGATCAAAAATTACGATCGAGCAGTCCCCGAAAGAACTGCTTACCCGAGCCTCGCCGCGCTGTGCAATGCAGGAGTCTCGGATAGCTGAAGGGCCTTCGTGGTCGCCCCAAGCCGATCAAGGTAAGTATGAGGAAGGGAAAGCAGAGAGATCGAAAGAAAGCCGGCTTGATATAGAAGAAGGCTGAGTCAGCACGGGCCCTGGCTTGGCAACGCTCCTGGCCTGAGGCTTTCTGGGTAATTGAGTGGCTGGGAGATGAGGACGAGTGCACTGTGCACGTGACTGTCCGTAGCGAAGGGAGTTGATTGCGAGCATGTGGCTCTTCCTGCAAGTATTGAAAAGTGATTCGGTGTTACGAGGTATGATCGTAGCCGCACGTGACGTTCTTGAGATTCTTAGGTCACATCGTCAGTACGAGGATTGAGTGAGCTACAAACATTGCCAGAGAAGCATACGAATGAATGCGAAGCAGGCGGTAAATAGCAAAACAACGTTAAATCTCTGATGTTGATACGCTATTCACAAATTCATCTTCAGCTCCATGTCTCGCCATCTGCCCTCCCTTAAAGGATCGAGCTTTCTAAGCTCCGCCAACCACTCAATCATCTCCCTAGTCGTGACCTTCTTGTTCCCAGCGTCGACTTCGAGGTATCTCCTTGAATACTCCAACAAAGCCTGGTAGATGTACTTGCAGTCCTCTGCGCCATCAAGCATTTCCTTGATGCTATCCAACTCTTGCTCCAAGTATGCAAGTCGGTCTGCATTTGTGACAGGTGACAGAACAGCCGTGTTTCGCGAATAGTGTGCGGAATTTATTGGTGACTCCGGGTCGAGTGTTGACATCAAATACTGATGATAAGACCACAGACTCTGGTCATACGGGTCGGTGTAAAGCGCAGTAGTGATTTGTTCGAATTCTCCATCGAACAGCTTCTTCCTGTCTTCAGCGCTGGCATTGCGCTCGTCCAGAAGTCGCGGTATCAGTTGGCTGCGATTGTGCCAGGCAGAGAAGTTGGACAGATTGCTCTGGATCATCTTCGTGGTGTATCCGAATTCTTGCTCAACCATACTCTTGCCGCTCAATCTCTCCAACTCTCCTACAATCTTGCGCCTGTAGTCCCACGCGTGAAAATTGCGGCTGTCCAGAGCGAGCATTTTGCTGTCGAGCGCGAGCTCGCCCTGCCATAGCTGCAAGGCGGTTTCGGATGGTAGATGTTGTGTCGCTGTCGCAAGTAGCCAGGAGCGGTGATTCCAGATCCAATAGCATTTCGGAAATTGCTTGATAAGAGGTATGAGGAATTGGAGGTCTTCCTTGACCAGCATCGCGATTTCCTGCTGGGCGAGGGTTAAGCTCACTTGAGTCCCATCTGAGCTATCAGGCTGGCTTTCGCTGACAGCATTGTTGCCCGATTTCAGCTCTTTTTGGAAGACCTCCAGCAGGAGTACGCGACGATAGTTCCATACTGTGTAGTATTCGGGGTTCTGCCGGAGAAGGGAGGAGATCTGTTGGAAGGTGGTATTTGCGAAGTCGCCAGCTTTGATCTTAAGCACATAGTCAGCCGTGTTGGTCCTGACGTGACATCTTCATGATGCTGCTGCATACCTTATCAGCGACCTCTTTCTCAAGCGATCTGTATTGCTCGATCTGCTTGCGCTCCTTGTCTTTGGTGGCCTCGCTTTTGTCGACCGCCGCACTTGAGACGCGGGGAACACCGTGCTGGGCAAATGTCAACCTCACATTCAGCCCGGTGTCTTACAACTACACTTGACTTACGCTGGCCATGAGAGGTTGTGGACAATTATGTGGTTTCTCAAGCACGAGAGGCGTGGATCTTTACGAGGTTGAAAGTCCCGAGGCACAGCGCTTTGCGTCACAAACACACTTGTGATGTTTCCCCATATTGGCCTCGCGTCTGCAAGGAGGCGTGACCTTCAGAACCACAGTCGTGAGCACGAGCGATCGCATGCGATGCAAATTATTTGCCAATTAGTGTCAATGCTAGAACTTGAAGGTGCGGACTGATGAGTCGTTACAGGATCTCCGTCATTCCTCGCACCTAGACCAACAACTTCAGATTGGCATCATGCCATGTCATCAACAACAGAATTGTCTGGACACCGTAGCTGGTACCAACATCCTTATTAACTTGACAGGCGCGTGGACTCAACGTCACTCTTGAAGCAACTCTACAAAAAGAGAGATCAATTATCTATTACACGCTGAGAGAAGGGATCTACTGATCTGGTTATTGGTCTGGACCTCAGGGTGTTCTTACTGGAGTGCACTGCCTTTATGATGACACTTTCCAGAGTGTTTGCGATGTGATGGCAGGCACATACAGGCCATCCTGCCTACCTTGTTCTGCATGCTCTTACCTTGACAAATCTTCTGCTGGGCCTTCTTCCTGCCTCTCATCATTCACATTCTCTTCTCCAATTCATATTCCTTTTGTACTCATCACCACAGCTTCTTTCGACTCCTCACATCCGCACGCCATTCATACCACCAGGATTCGACAAAACCAAAGCAAATCACCATTCTCATTCCACTGCCGCTTTCACTCATGCCAACATGCCTCGATCATGGACATGGATGCCAACTCAACCCCCTTATGAGCCGACCTCCCCCACCGATGCCCGCCCCAAGTACCGCTACAAACAGGGTCCAGGCCTCATCCGCCTTGCCTTACGCAGGCCCAAGAAGGTCAGAATCATATACCTTCCTTGCTATCACTGCGCCGAGAGACGCGCTATCACAGAAGGAACGCCATGGCCGCCTGCAGCATGGCCCCCTGAGTCTGCAGCACCGTGTGAGAACGCCTCCTCCGACAATCCTCCCAACGAAGTATCCGCAACATCAAACTCCGCCGAAATTCCAACTACACCCACCGTTAGCCATATCATCACCAACAATCACTACTACGGCAACATGGACGACGGGCGTCACCAGGGATCCGACGGTCCGGCAGGGGACGACATCTCCTTTGTCACCGTACCGGTTGAGGAACAAGTGCGGGTCCGAGACAAGATGCGCACGCAGCGAGGTATGTTGCCGCCAACATACGGATATCACACAGAACGCAGAACCAGATATGTTTCCATGCCTGTGCGTTCCGACGGCAGCATCGCTTCGCAGCCACGACTCCGCAGAAAGCGATCTCGATTCGACAAACAGAAGTCCCCGACAGCAGAGAGGGATTTTGCTTACGCCCAGCGCGACCCCGACTCTGTCTCCATCCAGACCCTCTGAGTTTCCTCCACAATTCGACGGCTGTGGAGATGCTGGGCCACCTACAACTCGCCGCTGTTGTCCGGACAGGTTCATGCGCGATACTCCGACAAAAGAGAGGTTTCTTTTGGGAAGCACTGACTTCGATGGATGTGATCCATTCGCGCCAGTGACGAGTAGAATCATCCGGTCCGCCGAAAAGTTCGCCACTCTACGTTCCGTCAGCACTCCAGCTTTCTGGTCTGTCGGTGGATCAGCTGTGACAGAAGGGGTCGCCTCGACTACCAATGGTCGTGGAAGACGGACTACGAGCGGCACCAGTGCACCACATCACGCCGCCGACTTTCTTGGAGCACGCTCGCCGGCTGAGGAAACATCAACGCATACACGACGTCTTGCACTTGCCATGGACCTCCGTCCCTTGAGTCCGGTTTCTTCAACTCCTTCGTCCCCACGGTCTCCTTTGACGCCTCCCAGCGAAGCACCATGGCAACAAGTGAAATGGACAAACGACAGATGGGAACGACCCTTGGAAATTTCACCCAGCAAACCAAAGCCGCAAGTCGCTAGGAAGATCTCAACGATACCGTACAAAGTCCTCGACGCTCCTGCACTACGGGACGATTACTACTGCTCGCTACTAGCATATTCTCAAACGCTGCAGTGCTTAGCAGTCGGTCTTGGTTCTCACGTCTACCTCTGGTCTGAGCCCCGGTACGCCGCCCAATCGAAGATCCCAGATTCACTGGCTGGCCCACGGGGCTCCTCATTTGTGACATCGCTATCTTTCAGCTCAACAGCTGGTGGTTGTGCGATCCTTGCCATTGGCCGCGCAGACGGCAAGGTTAGCTTATGGAGCCCTTCTGATGCCGGTCCACGTTTCGACAGCACGCAACCTACTGCAGTATCGTATGTCTGCTTTCGACCTACAACGAAACGGCGCCGCTCCATGCGTGACTCAAGCACATTCGTCGAGACAGAAGACCTCCTGATCGGCGACGAGGGCGGCAATGTATATCTCTACTCCGTCGAATGGCCGAATCAGGACCAACGAGATCTTTTCGACTGGCACGGTAGCATGACCCTCCTTGCAAGGATCGCCTGCCACACTCAGCAAATTTGTGGGATTGCATGGAGCCCTGAAGGAGAACTCTTTGCTACCGGAGGCAACGACAACAAACTCTTCCTCTTCGAAACGAAGAAAATCCTACGCAGTCCACGCAACCCTGGCATAGTCGAAGCTGCAGCTGTAGATGCTCTTGATGGCAACGCGTCGACTAGCTCAACAAGTCAATGCGATGTTCTCAATGTCATTCCAGGACAACAAAAGCATACATTCTCCCTCAACGCGGCATGCAAGGCCATTGCATTCGCTCCATGGCAGCCATCCCTCATCGCAGCAGGCGGCGGGAGCAACGATCGATGCATACATTTCTTCCACGCCTTGTCCGGCTCAAGGTTGGCGACCATCGACTGCTACGCACAAGTGACAAGTCTGGTATTCAATCCCCAGAAGCGGGAGATCGCAGCCACTTTCGGCTTCGCCCAACCCGAGCACCCGTACCGAGTCGCCGTCTTCGCTTGGCCGAGCTGCCGCATGATTGTCGGCATACCTTGGTGGGGAGAGGAGCGGGCGCTCTACGGCATCGAGTATCCTGGTGGAAGTCTGGTCGTCGCCACGAGTGACGCCAGCATCAAGTTTCATGAAGTTTGGTCCGGGAAGGAGGGTGGTGGGACAGTGGGAGGTGTGCTTGGGAGTCCTATTTTGGATGATGAATTGACTTTGGAGCGGATTGAAGGAATTCGATGATAACATCTCAGCTTTGATGGTTTAACCTGAGGTTCTTGTCGTTTGATTCCCTGAGACAGTCATTGTATCGAACATTTACTTGAGCTTTTGCGTCATAGTATTTTCAGGAACGCATCTGAGACGCTGTGGTGATTGGTTTCACTTTCAGTGGCTACCGTGCACAACGATAGCTCAAGTGAGACCATTTGTGGGAACGACATCAATTCAATGACTTGTTAGGGTGACAAGTGCGCTCCACCGCCAACACAGCCCAGCAGACCCAGTGCCACAGGATCGATCATAGCCATCAGACTCTGCCAACCTCATTCTCGTGGGTAATAATGCTACCCTTCCTCTCCACCTCTTCAGCGCGGTGCTCAAGATCATTGGTCTGGAAGTCCTTCATGTTCATTGTCGGCACGAACCACCTGCGATAAAGTCAGTGTCAAGTCATGATCTTGAAGCTCAAACAAAACTTACGGAGCATTAGTGAACAGGTAGTTCATCTCTTCGAGCGGGCGCTTCTTCGTCTCGGGCTGCGTGGCCCAGAAGTAGAGCGCGTTGGTGAAGTTGCAGACGACAAAGAGGATGTAGAAGCGCCATCCGATGTTCTCCATGGCGATCGGGGTGACCTGTCCGATCATGGTATTAAAGGCGAAGGAGACCATCACGCCGATGGAGACACCCTTGGAACGAGTGCGGGTGTCGAACTGGTATATACGTTAGCAAGATTTACCAAGGAGGGCTAGCGGAGCAGTGAGCGGAAACACACGATTTCAGCTGGAACAATCCCTGCGATAAAGTCAGTAAAATGTCGAATCTGTTGAAGTCTTGAACAACTTACAAGAGAGCGGTCCGTTGGTGGCAGAGAAACTGATGTTGTAAAGCCAAGTAACGGCGATGAACGCCCAGGAGGCACTCGTGTTGTTGGTAGCGCCAGGAGGGAACGTGGCGAGCATAATCGTAGCAATGATGAAGAAGAGACAGTTGAACAAGTTGCCTCCAATCATAGCCCAGCGTCGTCCAATCTTGTCGATACATGCAATACATGCCATTTGGGCGAGCAATGCGAGAACGGATGAGATTCCCTGATACTGGAACGTCTGTTCTTTCCCAATCCCCATCTGTTCAAAGATAACAGGTGAGTAGTACTGAATAGCCGAGACACCCGTCATTTGGACAGACGCTTGAATTGCCGACGCGAGCAAAAGGCGACGGAATGAGCTCTTGCTCTTAAACAATTCGACGTAAGACTTGGCTTCGTTCTCGTGCTCGTACGCAATGGTTTCACGGATCTGCTCGTACTCGGCGCGGACCCATGCATCGTTTTCGTTGCCATGGGCATGCAGCTTGGCCAGCGTGCGGAGACCTTGCTCGTGCTTGCCGTGGTCAATGAGCCATCTGATGATGTATTAGCATTTGAAGAATAGTTGTTGGAAGCGGAGATTGTGATGTGCCTACCTAGGAGATTCCGGGAAGAACATAATCAAAGCTGCAAGGATCACAGCAGGTACATTCTGAATTCCTAGACTGATGCGCCATTGCTTGTCGCTAGTTGCCGGAAAGTTCTTGTAGCAGCCGTAAGATGCCCACGTTGCGACCAAAGCGCCAATTCCGAGCATGAATTGTTGCAAGGCAGTAACAGCGCCACGAATCGAAGGGTGGGCCAGCTCGGCTTGGTACAGGGGAATGATCATGACAAGGAATCCAACACCGACACCTGCGATGAGACGGCCAGCATAGAGGTAGTCGAGGGATTGTGCGGCAGTTTGGAGGACACCACCGACGATGAACACTAGAGACCCGAGCAAGATTGTCTTCTTTCTCCCAAGATAGTCACCAGCGGGACCGGCGAACATGGCTCCGAAGAATGCACCACCCGTAAATACAGAAACAACTGCTCCACTCTCGTTGGCAGTCGGGTTGAATTGCATGATGAAGTTGTCCGAGTGAATGGCTTCCGCGATGACACCCAAATCGTAACCATAGAGAATGGATCCGACCGATGCGAACATCGACACCAGAAACTGTATTGTCAAAGTCAGTACCTATGGAGGCTGACAATCAGCCATACAGGCCAAACATACCTGGTATACCTTCGGAGGGAGCGCCATGATGACTGTCGTTCGTGCGATACCACGACCCTCAATGGAATGATTGTGGGTCTGTAAATGAATTGTGGGCCATTTGGGAGAGGACATCAGCTACATCTTATACTAATAGCATCTCCATGGGGTCACAATGCGGAGAGTGCTGGTCTCCCAATCTATTGCACGCATACCACCTAGCCTACCGCATGCACTCTCGAATGCCATGAATGCGGCGCGCGTGTGGCGTCCGGGTCATTAAGAGATTCGCCAGGCTTTGAGGGCTGACTGTCGGGAGAGTGGGCGCTCCGGTTGACAATAAGACACACTTAACCGGTCGCCTTATGTCCTTGGAGTTGGTATACTTGAGCTGACAGTAGTAATAAGGCGGATGCATCCTCCCGCTACTGAACTCAGAAGAGCCAGGTGCTCAAGTTCTGTAGTGCAAGAAGTCACGAGGGCCCAGCAGAGAGTCTGGAGCCTTGGACGGTACATGCAAAGTTTGTCGCTAGTCTTGTCGATGGACACGATTGGTCATGTCGCCTGGACGGTATAGCCCTTCTTGTGCTGTCACGTTGCCCTCGGTCTAAAGCCAAAGAGAGCCCTAACAGCGGCAGTTCACTCCAGTTTCTCCGCGAATCACCACCATCGGCTCCACCATCGACCCTGGTAGTCTTCAGGACACTGTCATTGGTGCGTCGAAGCGAGGTTGAGTTGCTCTTTAGCCGCAGTAGTGTTCATTCGTACATTATTAGTCTCGTGGATACTCATGTGGGTATGATGTAGCAACGAGGGTAGCTCTAGGCAAGAGCTGTGCGAGCAATAAAAATGTGGCATGTGGTGTTGAGCCATTGCTCGCATGTTTTCTCTTACTATTCATTCATAGCTCTTGAGTTTCTGGTTTCGCTTCGTTGTAACACACACTCTCGACCAAGATGACGACCTTCACCAAGCTCGATGAGGGCGAACAAGCCAGCATCTCCGTCTTCCCTTCGCACAAGCTGAGCAAGATCAACGACAACATCTATGGAGGCTTCACTGAGCACATGGGACGATGCGTCTACGGTGGTCTCTACGATCCTGAGAACCCAAATAAGGATCTCATCGACGGGAATGGTTTCCGCACAGATGTCATTGAGGCGATGAAGGAGCTCAACTGTCCGGTCGTCCGCTACCCTGGAGGCAACTTTGTTGCGACATACCATTGGATCGATGGCGTGGGACCGAAAGACCAGCGCCCAAAGAGACCGGAGCTCGCCTGGAGAGCTAGCGCAGAGAGCAATCAGTTCGGCACGGATGAGTTTATGAAATGGTGCGATATCGTGGGCACCGAGCCGTACCTCGCGCTCAACTTCGGCACTGGTGTGTACAAAGGATGATTCGCGAAGCTGTTTGGTCAGTGTATTGACCACAGGCAGGCACTCTTGATGAAGGTAAGCTTTATCCAGGACCACTGGAGAGAACAAGATCAAGCACAGAACTCTCAACTACACGGTCGCGTGGGCGCCATGGGCATGGAGCATGCCTCAATAAGCTGCGAGACTGTTGCTTTTGAACATACAAAGCGGTAAGTCGCAAACATAAGAATTGGTACTGACCATTGCACAGCTCTGGCATGGCTCGAGTACTGCAACTCGGAGAGGGACACATACTATGCCAACCTTCGCCGCAAGAATGGCAGACAAGAGCCGTACAATGTGAAGTATTGGGCGCTTGGCAATGAGACTTGGGGTCCCTGGCAGGTCGAACAGGTATGCCACGGCGCTCTCTGAACCGCCCAACATTTCCTGACAAGAGAACAGATGACCAAGGAAGACTACGCGAAGAAAGCGTACCAATGGGCCAAGGCTCTCAAGCTCCTCGACCCGACCATTAAGCTCATCCTGTGCGGAGAGACCGGACACTCTGAATGGGACTTCCACACCCTCAAGGAATGCATTCGCTACGATCTGCACGGTCTCGGCGGCGACATGACTGCCAGCCTGATCGACATGCACAGCATCCACATCTACACGGCCTCCGAAGACCCCATCAAGAACGCAGTGGCGCCTCGCTCCGCCGAGCGTGCAATCGAAATCTGCGGCGGCCTCATCGATCTGGCGCGCATCCAGAATAACGTTCCTAGCTCTGTCCCGAGACAGACGATCTGCTTCGACGAGTGGAACGTGTGGGACCCCAAGCGCGCTCCTGGTGAAGACGGCGCGGAAGAGACGTACACATTGTCCGATGCGCTGGCGGTCGCTATCTGGCTGAACGTCTTTGTCCGCCAGAGCAAGCATGTCGGCATGGCGAACATTGCGCAGAGCGTCAACGTCATCGCGCCTCTGATGACCACCAAGGATGGCGTGCAGAAGCAGACGATTTGGTGGCCGCTCCTGCTGTTCTGCAAGTACATGCGCGGTCACACTATTGCCACACATGTCAGCAGCTCGTCTTACGAGGGTGAGACGCAGCCTTCGTGGTTGCGTTCTGCGATGGACACGCCTTGGCTGGATGTGTCTGCTGCTGTCGGTGACGATGGTGTTGTGAGCATGGCCGTCGTCAACGTACACCAAACCTCGTCTCAGAAGGCCAATGTTACGGGAACCAGGCCGTCTTCTGGTGCGGTTCAGGTTTACTCGGTTACTGGAGACTCTTGGGATATGACGAACATGGCTGGTAGCCAGAAAGTGGGTATCAAGGAGTCTGAGTGGAACGGAGATGGTGAATTCGAGTTCCCAAAGTTCAGCATTACGATGCTGCGCTAGAAGCCATGAATATGACGGTTTTCACGTATCGGTATAGAATATAGAGCATTTAGATGTGGCCAGCCACTTTGCGTGGGTCTTGGGTATTAATTTGCCGAAGCTCCCAGAATTCTTGATATGACTGGCATTTTCCAATACATCATCGTCGTCTGCAGTGTTTCTAGCTTCCTGCAGGCTCGATTTTTTCGCCCTAAGACCAGTGACGATCTGCCTCATTCGCGCAGTTCGGTGTCATAATTCGTATCTCCTCTGCTCGCCTGGTAGAAACTCGTTCAAATGCCAACAAAAGCCGGTTGTACTTCGATCTCTTCCGACGAGACGAGAGAGAAACTATCGAGCATGCTGGGAACCTGGTCTCCGATAGATAGCTGCGTGGCTCCGTGTGTTGCAAGCTCTTGTCGGCGCTGTTTTGTCTTATCCAGCCGTTGCGAGTCATCCATCCCCAAAGGCAGGCGTAAGGACCTTGTGCTCGTAAATCTTTTGGTGCGATAGTCCGTAAGATTGCCCAAGCATGGTCTCCTCCCCTTGCTTGTCATTTCCCATGTTCGAGTGGTCATTCACATCGCATCAACCATCAGCCTCCGGATCCTCCTCTCCGTACATCTCCTCCTCCCTCTCCTCCTTCTTGGTCCTCTTGCCAGCGCCCTCCGCAGCTTTGGCATCCTCCTCCATCTTCTGTGTGAGGAATGCGTTGACTTCGCCCTGCAGGTGTGCGGTCTTTGATCGCAGAGCGCTCAGATACGCTGTCTTGTCCGTGACATTGCTCGATGTGGGAGCTGGCAGGTTGTGGGAGAAAGCATGCGTGCCCGAGGGCGCAGCGTAGTCGGCTGTGAGTTGCGTGCTTTGGTCGGACATCATGCTCGATATTGGAAGATTTGTTCACTTGATATGTCGAGTCGACGGGCAAGAGAGTCGACTCACGTGGACTTTGGAGGGTTGCGCTTCCCAGGCTAAGTTAGATAAGTTTGCGGTAACCCTAACCCTATTAACCCCATCATCGGTACTTCGTCTTCGTGTTCTCACTTTGCATGTCCATATACACAACCCTGCCAGTGTTAAATGTCGTACTCAAATTGCACTAAAGTACTGTATTGTCTGGTGAGCTAATTACTACTAATGCTAGTGATTGACGTTCCCAGGTTGCCCATCGACAATGCTTCGGTATATCATCTATGCCATGTTTGCAATGACTTGTTCCACATGATCATAATGCACACATAACCGAAAACCGACACAACAGTGATTTCGGTCAATTACCCAAGCAGCTACATTGATTGAATTGCAAATCCTTCGGTGATCCTTCAATAAAATGACTTACTGCATTGTCCTTATCCCCTTAAAGCCGCAATCGCCGGGTCAATTGCCAGATACCACTCCGGCAAGAAGCGCGTCGATATGAAGACAGGGATGCGATCATCACCTTACAGCGGATGAGGTATCTCGCGTAGATTTATTGTGCTTAGCGAGCATTCGGAGTTGGCCACAAAATCCGTGGAACATTGGCTCCTGTGATCGCATTTATACCAGTTGATCAACGTCGATCAAGGTATCTCTGTTCCCCTAATACGGAAATTCAATCATTTCATCCACATTATTCATTCACACCCCCCAAGACTGCATCGAAACATTGGCCGCCATGACGACATCTCTTCCCGATACCATGCGAGCCGTCGTGGTTCATTCTACGAGCGTCCCCCCAACAGTCGAGCAAGTCCCAGTCCCTCAGCCTTTCCACGGCTCAGCAATAGTCCAAGTCTTGTCGGCTGGAGTCATCAGTTACATTCGTGACATCTACAACGGCAAGCGCAACTATCCGTTTCCGACGCCGCTCATCGCGGGCACATCGGCGATCGGAAAAGTGGTCGCCGTTGGTCCAGATGCCGTCAAGCTGAAGCCAGGTGACATGGTCTTTGTCGACTGCACGATTCGAGCTCGAGACAGCGACGACATCTTCCTCGCAGCTATTTCCCAAGGATTCGGGGAGGGATCCGCGAAGTTGATGAAGGACGTCTGGCGCGACTGGACGTACGCTGAGTATTGTCGGACACCTCTCGAGTCGCTGACGGTGTTGGATGAGAAGCGGGTGATTGAGGACTTGGGGTACAGTCTTGGTCAGCTCATGTACAGCTCCACGCTGCTGGTGCCATATGGCGGTCTTCGAGACATCAACCTCCAGGCCGGCGAGACTATCATCATTGCACCTGCAACGGGGCCTTTCGGCGGCGCAGCAGTGATTGTAGCCCTCGCAATGGGCGCTAAAGTCATCGCCATGGGACGCAACAAAGACTCACTTGCCAACATCAAAGCTCGAGCTCCGCACTCAGACCGTCTCGCCACCGTCCCCATCACCAACGACATGGAGGCCGATCTTTCCGCGGTCTTAGATGCGGCTGGAGGTGAGGTCGACGCCTATCTCGATATCGGTCCGCGCGAGGCGGTCTCCTCGACGCACTTCAAGTCGGCCATTCTAGCGCTGAGGCGCGAAGGCCGTGTCAGTCTGATGGGAGGTTATCTTCACGATGTTCCCAGCCCGCATTTCCCCATCGTGAGGAAGAACATCACGCTCAAGGGAAAATGGATGTATGAAAGCAGCGACATCCGCGATTTCTTCAACCTGGTCAACGCCGGGCTGCTGGACCTCAGCATTTGTGAGGTGCAGGGCGAATACCGGCTGGAGGAATTTGAGGAAGCTTGGGACGCGGCGGCTAAGAAGTCCGGGTTTGCGAAGAATGTGATCATTAGACCGTGAAGGCTCGCCTATGTTATCATGACTTGGCGATAGTGATAATTTCAATGAACGACTCTCCACTCATGTTTTTGATAGTACTTCTGTCGTGCTGTTCCGCGTGTGCTGCCTGATCATGTGCGTGACCCAGTGGACAAGATATGAGAACCAAAAGCAAGCGGCTCATATTTGTTATGGACAAATTGAGCTAGAATGGCGTTGTGTGTCTGCTTGGTCTTCATCTCCGTTTGTTGTTGTTGTTCCTGGTGGGGGTAAGGGGAGATCGGCCGCCAGTGAGACGGGTACGGCGGGAGTGGCTGATGCATTCCCGAACTGCTGGGACACGAAGGACCCCATCTCCATCCTCGTCGCTGACTGGCGTCACTCCATCTCCAAATCCAACTTGAATAACATGTCCCCCATGTACACATTACCATCATCATCCTCATCATCCTACGCGCGACATTAATGGCCACATATTCTTTACTGGAGCGAGCCCTGGAGTCTGGAACGAGCTGGTGCTAGGTAGCTCGCCTTCCGTGTGCCTGAGCGCACATCCCAGCTTACCAGTATTCACTACCCTTTGACGTGACACAGTGCTGTCATGGACGACCTCCCGCCGCTCAGGCCGCCCCCACGGCCACGCTCACCCACGGGCGCGAGGTCGCAGTCCATCTCTTCACAGCGTAGCGATTCCTCAGTATCTTTGGTTTCTACAGATTCTGGCCAACCGAGCACCATATCCTCGACCAGATTTCGCCCGCCACCGCAGCCTGTAGCTTCAAATTCGGGAGTGCGACCATCGACGGCAGGCGGGCCCACGCCGTCGCAAAGCACCACCAGCCTGCAAAACTTCTCACGGCCCGTAGTGAGGACTTCTGTTGATGGGTCTATGAGAATGCCTTCGCCAGGCATGCCTGGACATCCTTTCGGCCATCGTGCACGACAACACAGCCAAGGCTTTTTCGAGCCTTCACTTCCACATGCCAGCAGCAATAATGCTGGTCTCAGTGCCTCCACAATCGCTGCTCAAGCTGCCATGCACAATATTTCTCCGCCACTTCCACCTAACCAAGTCCGCAAGCGCTCCAATCCTAGTCTGTCTCAAATCAACACCACCGGACCAAACGAGAGCCGAAGACCCAGCGGACAGAGTAGTCCTCAACTGCTTTCAGCGAACGGACTCACTTACAGCAATGGCACGGTGGGCGGCCATCGGCACGCTGCCACCAACGCTGCCAACGCAGCTTTTCCCAATGGCCGAAGTCCTTTACCATCTCCAATTGGTATACCAACTCCACAGCCCAGCAACACCCCTCCCGTACCTCCATTGGACAAGGAACCGAAGAGCAAAAGCTCGAAGATGAAGCTGTTTTCCAAACCCAAGAACATTACCCTGTCGAAAGACAAGGAGAGCAAAGTCGGGACTGGTGCGCAATCACCAAGCAAGTCAACGATAGGCGCGCATGTGTTACGCAACGGCTTCGCAAACGCATCGACTACCAGCCTAGTAGACCCTGGATCAAGTGGAAGCTCCTTGTACGCAAGCGCTAACGCCTCGACTTCAACACTCGTCCCGCCTTCCTCTGAGAAGGAAAGGGAAAAACATCGACACAACTTCCTGTCACGAGGAAAGCACAAGCTCAATGAGCACGCCGTTCTTCCATTGTCGTCTGCGAGTTCCAATTCTCAGGCAACCAATCCAGAGAAACCGCAACCTCTGTATTCCTTCACCCCTGATTCACCAGGTGCTGGATCCTTTGCGAAATCCATGTCTGGACTTGACCTTAGACATGGTGGACGTGCACTTCGAGAGAAGAAAAGGGAAGAAAAAGCGGCAGCGGCAGCGAAGCTGGATCTTACGCCAATTGTGTCGAATACTTCAGCTGGTGACAAGAATGAGTTTCTGGGACCAGGTGGCTATGAGACTCCGTTTGGTCCACCATCGGGCATGCAGAGTACATTCTCGCTTCAAAATGACGGAACAACCTCTGCTGTGTCTGCGCAAACTCTGGGCAATGTCGGTGCATCCATGGGTCTACCTGGCATAGGTCCCGATGACGCCTGGCCATTGCTGAAGGCGCGGCTGCTGAATCTTTTCTCGGGAGAGTCGCTGTTGCGTCCTGTCGAAGAGCTGAATGTGCTGGTCTCCGTTCACATTCGGAGGTGCATCCAGCGCAAGACTCCTTCAGTAGTAATCGAGGATTTGAGCGAGCTCCTGCAAACAGGTTTCTCAAGCCTGGCGCAAACTTTGCGTGGCGCTCCGGACGACAAATTGATCAACAAGCTTGTCGACATGTGGATCAGTGTCTACACTGTGATTCTCCCATTTCTGCAGGCAGTTTTCCTCCCGTTAGACTTGGAGTTCAAGGGTCGAGGCACATACATGAGCACTCGCGAAGCAGAAGAATTTTGGGGCGCGATACCTGACAGCTGGAGAACAGATGACCGACCGTCATCAGCTGGCGGCGCGGCGAAGATGCCTACTCTTGGTGAAGAATTGGACGTCAGGCGCATCACTCTGATCACATTCCGAGACACCGTCATCCTCCCCAAGCATGAGCCATTGATGGCCATCTTCAGTCGACTGTCACTCGGTAACATCGGCGCTGCAGCGCCATCTCCAGACCCGAACAAAGGAAGAGAGCACGGGCGCTCAGATCCAGCAGCACCCGGTGCAGAGCGCCCAGGCACGGCAGGCAGTCTAAGCCCCAACATGAGCAGCTTCAACTCCCAAGGCTCCACTCTCCTCGACGCAGCAAGCAACTCCTCAGGCGGAGCAATAAGCTTCGCCGGCCGCAGTCGCGCAACTTCCAGCACCTCAGCCGGCAGCTTCGGCACCAGCCTGCCGCACGTGAATCACTTCACGCCCTCCTTGACGCCGACCGGCGGTCCGCCTGCAGTGTCTCTCACCACGGCGCCGACGCAGAATGCGCCTGTCATACAAGACCCGGCCAAGGTCACCGACACCGTGGGCAGGATGTTGCAGTGCTTGTACGTCCTGGCGTCCTGTCAGACGGGCGACGTGGGACAAGGCGCCGTGGAAGCCCTGACGGGTGCTCTGAAGTACAACTGGCTCGGGCGAGGGCGCACGGGCGGTGATAGGAGAGGTTGGGTCGGGATGAGGAACCCGGGGACGAATGGACGGGTGGGCTTGGTTGGAGCTTGATTTTTCTCTTGGTTTTCTTGTGATGCTGGAGGCGGCTTTTGTGGGGGTTCTGTCACGGCGTTGGAAATTCGGGGTTTGAGGTGATGTGATAACGATTTCTTTGCAGATGGTTTACAGTCGGGGGTCTTGTTTTTTGTCTTATTCGATTTGGATCGATCGCTTTTGATACCTACTTTGACCTGGGATTGGGGTTGGGAAGCGTTTCACTATCGGAGTCCTGAAGACTGCAACAGGCAGTTCGATGCGTACGTGTACTTTGGTTAGAAAATGCGTAATGACACGGAACATTGGGTACGGTAGCTACTACAGTTGACCAAAAACACAAAATTCCACTACGACAAAACGGGTATCTCGACCTCCTTCAACCTACATATATACGTACGCATCTCTCTCACCCCACCCCATCAACCCCAATTCCTCCTCCTCCCCGCTTCCCCACCAAAACTCCTCCTCCCCTGCCCCCTCCCACCCACACAACCATAATGCACCACCTCCCCATCCGGATGCACGCGCACCGCACTCGCTCCAAACCGCTTATGGCACACGCGACAATGATCCTCCTCGCCAATGACAACCCTCCTACTCCTCCCACCGAGCCCGCCCTTCTCCACAACCGCATCAGGGCCCAGCCGCAGCTCGCGCTCCGCGCCGAGTTTGCGCACCTCCTCGAGCGAGCGCACGATCTTGTCCCGCCGCAGCGCTGACGTGGCGTGCCGCATGCGTCCGCGGAAGTAGTCGTGCAGCTGCGCCACGGCGAGGTCGTCGGGCATGAGGTTCAGCGTGCTGGAGGCGGGGAGGCGGGCGCCGTGTTTGCTGAGGAGGTCGAGGGCTTGCGGCCAGCGTTTTTCTTCCGTGGCGGGCGGGTTGAGGTAGAGGCTGAGGAGGAGGGCGAAGACGTTCGGTTTGGATGGGTCGGTGTCCGCGTGCGGGGCTGGTAAGGTGTGGGGTTTGGCGGTGTCGAGGAGGCAGGATTGCTGTTGCTGCTCGGCGAGGTACAGGCGGTTGCAGTAGTCTTCTGCTTTGGCGTAGTCTTGCAGTTGGAAGACGTAGATTGCCAGGGCTTGTTTGTGGTTTCCCATGGCGCTGAGGACGAGGGCGCGGGATTCGTAGAGGAGCGGCTCGTCAGAGGGGAGGAGGCGGAATGTCTGGCCTTGACTGTAGGATTTGCTTGCGCCGAGGAAGGATTCGAGTTTCTCTTTGATGGTGTCTTTGGCCTCTGCGGAGACGAAGGAGGATCTGATTCTGTCGACGTAGAGTTCGACTAGGTGCTGGTGAAATGCAGGTGTCTGGTCATAGAGCTCGTTGATTAGGTGCTCGAGGTATGTTATCTCGAGGCTCGAGTCTACTCCTCCGAGGAAGGTCAAGACTTTCTGGCGATCCAGGTTCTCCGCGTTGTCGCTGTCTTCTAGGAACACCTCCATACCGATCTCAGGTTTCTCTTCGATTGGCCACTTGACGAATTCCAGGATGAGATCAATAAGCTCTGGCGGCAGTTGCTTCAAGTACCCCACCGTCCTTCCGGACCCTTGCATACCCTCAGGGACCTCGCCATCGGCCTCCCCTTTGCCAAACTTGGCGAGGAGCTCCAGAGCTTCTCTATGGAGCTTTTTGCCATGCAAGAAGTCAATCAGATCGCCGTACCGTTCCGATTCGTACAGTGACGTCTGCACGACGTCCGGCTCGCAGAAGTTGTCGAGTCGGAAGAGTGGACCTGCGAGTGAAGGCAATGCAAACATGTAGGCCCGGAAGAGTGTCGTGTCGACCAATTGAGCGACATTTTGTAGTTCGGATTGCCAATCAATCTCTTCGTTGTCCTTTTCGATCACTTCCTGCGGGATGAGATGGGAGAAGACCGGCTTGTTCGTCTCGGCATCGAGCTCTGGCGGATGCTCCTTCATAGTGCCGTCAGAATTTAAGTACCGCTGGATCTGTACTCTTGCCTGTGCAAGGAAGGAACAAAGAGCTCTTGTTGCTTGCTTCAGGTCTTCTCCCTCGAGACGCGTGTCAGCCGGACCATTGCCCTTTGAGGGCGTTCCTTTAGCTGTTCGTATGCTCATGTTATCTGCATCAGTTCGGGCGGGAGTTTTAACGGAAGCCGCGTCTGAGTCCGCTGCTCGCGAATGTGCACCCTTGAAGCGACCGAGGACGGACTTTGATGGCGTTGTAGGCGGATCCTTAGTCTCGCCCTCAGTGTCTTCAGCCGCGTTCTCAGGCTCACTCGGATCAGTGCTGTCGGGGATGGAAGTGTGATCTCCTGCAATGCTTCTTGGGTACAAAGCCACAACTCTGTCTGGAGGCGCATATGCATCGATGAACAAGTCCAACGCCTGTCGATACTTCTGCTGCTCAAACAGTGTAGTTGCCTTCAACGTCTTGATCTCTCGGATTCTGCCGGCTTTATTGTCGATAAGTGTATCTTCCAGGAGATTCAAGAGGCTGATGGCCTCCTCAAAGCGATGCTTGTCCACAAGCTCTTTAAGTTGCTGCGGGTATGAAAGAGCATTCATCCGCCATATAACTCTCTCAGAAGCGACAAGAAATCCCTTTCCGGCATGCGCAAGCGCTATATTGGGTTGGGGAACGTGGAGGATGGTTGCCTGCGGCACGTTAATGGTCTGCAGCAGACTCAGCGTGTCCGGGTTGCGAATCTGCAGCGAACCCTTGTCTGGTGCCTGCAATGCGAGAAGATATGGGTAGCTGTATCCGATAGCCTCTGGGGCAAAAGACCAAGGTACCTGTCTCTTCTCCAGAGCCTTACCCTCCGTATCAGCAAAGAGGGTGTTGACGTCCTTGGCAAGCAAGATTTCATCGTCACCGATTCTAGAAGCCATAGGCTTTGGAACCCAGCTGCTCATGCCCATGTAGCCCATACCACTGCTGCTGACAGCCGCAAATCTCGCACCTGCCAACTCAACTGATACCTCATCCCTGCTCGAGTTCCGGGACGCGGGTTTGTTCACAGCCACATTCTCCTTGCTCTCGACATCCACCATGCTGAAACCGGCATCCATACCCACGACTACCTTGGTAGCAGTCGCCCAAGTCAAGCTCTTGACTGCAGCCTCCATCGCAATATCTCCAATCTCTCCTGAGAGCTCCATGTCTTGCCATGTCCAGTAAAGCAAACGGCGCTTGACGCCCACGATCAATCGCGAGACAAGCGAAGGGATATTCGTTTCCGGATCTTTGACCACATTGCTCGTCACGGCGAAGCAGGTTGCGCCGCGCGTTTGCTCCAACCTCTCAACGAGTTGATATGCTTGCAAGTCGTACAGGGAAACATAGCCATCGCTCAAGCTGACGAGTAGATTCGCTTCCTTGACGATCGCCAGCTGCTGCACCGGTTTCCGACTGAATTTCTCTTCCTCCCTCAGCAATTCGACGGCCTTCAATCTCGAGGGCGGATCTTTAGGAGTTGCATCGCCATTGTCGGCCGGCCGCGAGTCGGCGTTTTCGCGTTCTTCGGGTGTAGTGCGTGGGTCGTTGACTCGGTAAATGCGCAGGGAGCCGGTATTGAGGCCTACGAGCAGTCGGTCGCCGTATGCGAGGAGCGACTCAACTTTTGATTTGTCTTTGGGCCGGAGCTCATGGATGGGCTCGGCCGTGAAGGCGGAAAGCATGCCGTTGGCGGGAAAGTGAGGCTTATCTTGTGTTGATCATTATGTGATGTCGTTTGGGCTGACCAAGTGTTTCGCGGAACAGCTGTGCTTGGAGGTCCGCGCAAGATGTCGTGGTCTTAGTACATCAGAGGATGATCGCAAGTTGAAGGTAACCGGCATGCGCGCGAAGCTGCCAGCTCCCCAGATGACGTCCAGTGCCTAATCGGGTAGCGACGACGAGGTGTACATTCTGGTCATATGATCGAGGAATATGTTTATAGAAGGTCTTAGTCCGATTGTTCTTATTGATCAAGTTTGCATTTCAAGTTCAATATCTCGTTCGCATGTTTCGTACCAGAAATCCGTCCTCTCGTTCCAATTGTCCTCTTGGCAGAGGGAACGAGGAGGCGAGCACCAGATCAGAGCTGTATAGCAGCGACACACATCTGCGCTAACTGCATTTGGGTGGCGACGACAAGGTCAACAAAACTTGTTTTACCGCCGGTCTTTGACATAGTAGCTATTTTGTCAATTATTCTTGGAATCACGATCTGCATTTTGCTAGATCACGGTCTGATGTTAAACACCTTGCTTCTCAGGTTCATCTTGTTTCCTCCATCCTCTTGGCAGGCAGCGACTGGACTTTCGACGCTCTCCCGTGTCTCGCCAAATTCTCCCATCTCTCAGATCTGAGATCTGCGCAGTGATGTCACGAGATTGAGATCGATCTGGCTTGCGATCTCTCCAGTCTCCTGCCGACTATGGTGTCGAACCCTGCGTCACTACTATCTCTGCCTGTGCGAGACGGCAGGGTATAGCTCTGTGCGATAATGTAAGGTTTCTTTCTTCCAACTTTACTTACGCGTTCATGTTCGCTGTTCTGCTACGATCACGCCGGCCCGTTGCTCAATCCTTCACAAATAGATCTTTGTACAACTCCTCCCAACACTACCTTTCCTCATCATTTGCCCCCGGACGCGAACAGATCGCGTCGTTATCTATGGCAGCCACCAAGCGTAAGCAGTCTGCCACGGCGCCTACCAATGAGACGACAAATGGCGAAGCGAATCCATCGAAGCGCAGAGCATCTGCCCGAAAGGCGTCTGCTGCCGTCGTCAACCCGGACGTAAGCAAGGATATTATCGACGCGCCTAACGCCACGCGCGCTTCGCCTGACAATACACCTGCTGAAGAGATCGTACCTGGGCCTATCAAGGGCGAAGCTGAGAAGCGATCGGAGAGTCCCTTGAGTGATGCACCGGATGTCGTTGAACCTCCGAAACCAAAGGCTGCTCGTGGGAGGAAGGCTGCTGCACAAAAGAATGTCAAAGATGCAGAAAGCGTTGTTGCCGCCGTAGTCGACGCTGCAGAGAGCAATGCGCCCGCGAAGAAAGGACGTGGCAAGAAGAAGGAGGTCAAGGTAGAGGACGATGGCGATGCTGCTTTGGTGGCAGCGTCAACACCCGCAAAGAGTACTCCTAAGAAGGCGTCAAGTGGAGAAGCTGGCGATCCAGAAGGGGAAGAAGACGATGAGGTCGCAGACCCAGAAGAGCTCAAATCAGCCGCTGCCAGACCGCCTGCGGTCAACAGCTCATACTTGCCTTTGCCATGGAAAGGCCGTCTCGGTTATGCGTGTCTCAACACCTATTTACGCTCATCGAACCCTCCAATCTTCAGCTCGAGGACTTGCCGAATCCAGTCAATACTTGAGCATCGTCACCCACTCCAGGACCCTAGTCAACCAGAGCATCCGAGCAAGAATCGTCCCGATCGTACCAAACCTGCTGACCCCGAGCTGGGACGAAAATATCTCGAGTCTGTTTGTCTGGCCAATGTCAAAGACATCGATAAGATGATACGCTGGAACGAGAAATACCACATCCGCTTCATGCGACTGAGCAGTGAAATGTTTCCGTTCGCATCGCACGCCGAGTACGGTTACAAACTTGCACCTTTCGCCTCAGATGCACTCGCAGAAGCTGGCAAAACAATCGCCCAGTTCAATCACCGCGTCACTACACATCCTGGGCAGTTCACTCAGCTAGGCAGTCCTCGGCAGAATGTCATCGAAAATGCCATGCGCGATCTGGAGTACCACGATGAAATGCTGAGCCTCCTGAAGCTGCCCGAGCAACAAAACAAAGATGCCGTAATGATTCTTCATATGGGCGGTGTGTTTGAAGGCAAAGCAGAAACCATTGAACGCTTCAAAGAGAACTACGCAAAATTGTCCGACTCAGTCAAGAATCGCCTCGTACTTGAAAACGACGACGTCTGCTACACGGTCCACGACCTCCTTCCCGTCTGCGAGGAGCTCAACATCCCCTTTGTCCTCGACTACCACCACCACAACATCCTCTTCGACTCCGACAAGATCCGCGAAGGCACGGCCGACATCATGGACCTCTACCCTCGCATCTTCGCCACCTGGGAAAGGAAAGGCATCACACCCAAGATGCACTATTCCGAGCAAACCCCACCCGCCATCACCGGCAGACAACGCCGCAAGCACAACCCGCGCCCCTGGACCCTGCCGCCCTGCCCTCAAAACATGGACCTGATGATCGAAGCGAAGGACAAAGAGCAAGCCGTCTTCGAGCTCATGCGGAACTTCAAGCTCCCCGGCTTCGACTCCTTCGCCGACGTCATCCCCTACGAGCGCCACGACGACAACAAAGTGGCCGACTCGGCCGCGGGCCAGCGCCGGATCGCCAGGGGCGAGCACATCGATCTCGTGCCCGAGGAAGACATCGGCATGGGCGGACCGGAAGGCAGAGTCTACTGGCCGCTGGGCATGGAAGAGTGGCTGAGGCCGAAGAAGAGGGAGGTGAAGAAGAAAGACGACGACGGCGGTGAGAAAGAGACAAAAGCGAAGGAGAAGCGTAAGAAAGAGAGCGAGAAGCTGTACAAGGAACGCCAGGCGGCCCTCAACGGCGGCGAAACCGCTGTGAAGCAGGAAGATGAGGAGGACAGCGACGCGGACGCTACGCCGGCTACGAAGAAAGCGAAGGCGGCTATGAAGAAGAAGGCTGCTGCCGACGCCGCGAAAGCGGCTGCTAAGGTAGCTGAGGCTGCTGCGAAAGAGGCTGGTGCTGCGCCTGCGAAGACAACACCGGCTAAGAAGGGTGGTGGAAGGAAAAAGGCCGTCGAGGCCGTGCAGCCGACGCCGAGCGCGAGCGATGAGGAGGAGGGAGATGAGGAGGAGCTTGAACTTGGAGGCGAAGATAGTGAAGACGAAGCCCCGGTGACTCCAGCTAAGAGACCCGCGGCCGGTTCTAGGAGGCAGAGCGGTAGGGCAGCGAGGAAGCAGGTTAGCTATGCTGAGGCGGCTGGGGATGAAGATGGTGATGTTGAGATGAACTGAGAGGGTTCATAGAAGATGATACTGTAGTAATGTGTATTATTACGAAAGATTACTATCGTGAGAAACTTTTCTATCGTGCTATCAGAAGTGTTGAAAATGATCGAATCGGCTTTACCAGAGCACTGCATTTCTCTTTTCGCAGTGGCAAGATCGAGTGGAGGGCTGGATTCATCACCTACGACTTCGATCAACATCGCCCTCCCCATCTCGTCGAGGTCATCTACATTTTCACATGAAAGTCCAGCAGCAAAGGCGTGCATTGAATGGACAATATATTGATCATAAGGGCATCCCGTAGCGCGAGTTGCTGAGCTGTCTATCCCCCTCCTAAACATTAGCCGACCTATCAATGACGGCATCGATCAACCCTTGTGCTTCACCCGGCAGACCACATGAGCCCTTACTTTTTGTAGAGGGTACATCTTCGTGGTTTCCTTCCCATCTATTTGTTGAGATATTACCATATAACATACAATTCCGGCTCGGTTGTGTTTGGGGTGGTAGTCTGTTTCGTGATCATTTCTACCTCACCTCACTTATCTTCTCCGCAATGGCTCTACCTAATCTCTTTACCTGGTTTCGCCACACGCCAAACACTAGAAAGTACGTAACAAGCCATTTTCGTCAAACGCATACATGTAAGATTTTTCGATCCTTCTCACTGACATCACAATCAGATGCTGGGGCTATCGATTCGAACTCACCGACAAACACCTCACGCCCGAACAATGCGGACCGCTGAAACAAAGCTACGACGTCCTGGGCGAACGGGTGCTCAATCGACTCAATGAGATCTCGCCACCGCCGCGCAGAGACTTGCCTAGGAATAACAGCAAATTCACAGCGCCGGAGGGGAAACCCAGCCAGTCGTCACCTGACGAGGATTCCGAGAAGACCGAGAAGGAACCCCCCAAACCGCCTTCTCGGGACTTGTACGCGATCTTGAAGGATAACGTTGAAGGCGACGAACTGCTGCAGGAATTCTGGGACGAAGTCAACACGGTGCCCGAGTGGGTTGATTGGGCGCAGATCGAGCGTGGGCAGGATGTCTTCTACCGATACGGCGGGGCGTGTCTGACGGGTTTGGCCTATCAGTCCTTGCTCGGTGGTATGGGCGCGGCTCGAGTGGCGGAAACGTTGGCGAGGACGGGAGGCTTTTCGACGAAAGTCGCTCGCAGCCGGATGTTCGAAACGACACAGCACATCCTGCAATGCACCAAGTCGCTGGACAGCATACAGCCCGGCGGGGACGGGTGGGCGTCGACGATACGAGTCCGCCTCTTGCACGTCGCCGTCCGACAGCGCATCCTGGCCCTCGCGAAATCGAAGCCGGAGTACTACGACACTGAAGCCTGGGGCGTTCCGATCAACGATATGGACTCCGTCGCCACCATCGCCACCTTCTCCTCCACCCTGATCTGGCTCTCCCTCCCGCGTCAAGGGATCATCCTCCGCCAACAAGAAATCGCCGACTACATCGCGCTCTGGCGCTACATAGGCTACCTAATCGGCTGCCCCACAGAAGGCTTCTTCGACACGCCCGCCGCCGCCAAACGCACGGCGGAAGCGCTGCTACTCTACGAAATCAACCCGTCCCCCACCTCCCGCATCCTCGCCAACAACATCATCAAGTCCCTCGAAGGCCAACCGCCCGGCTACGCCTCCGCCGACTTCCTAACCGCCTCCGCGCGCTGGCTGAACGGCAACGCGCTCTGCGACGAGCTGGGCCTCGCGCGCCCGAGCCTCTACTACTGGGCGCTGATGGCGGGCCAGTGCCTGTTCTTCTGCTTCTTCTGCTACCTGTACCGCAGCGTGCCGGCGCTGGACCGGCGCAAGGTCGCCGCGCTCAAGAAAGTCTTCCACGACATCATCGTGCACAGCAAGTACGGGCTGCGCGGGCGCGAGACGAATTTCGATTTTAAATACGTGCCGGAGTATGAGACGATTACCGAGATGGGCGAATGCGAGGAGGAGAAGGCCAGTTTCTCGGCGGTCGAGAGGAGGAATCTGCGCTCGTTTTGTGTTGCGGTTGGGTTGGTGGGTTTGGGCGCTTGGGTTGGGTTCAGGGTGGTGGCGGGTGTGGGGAGGGCGGTTTGTTCTGTTATGAGCTAGGTGGGGGTTGTGTTTTGCTGTGCTGCATTTTAGGCATCCTGTTGAGGGCTGAATTGGAGAGTTTCTGTTCGTGTGGTTTTGTCATAGATTATTGTTTGGTGAGATTTTTAGCGCTATATCACGGCTTGTGGTATTAGATCTCTTCGATGAGGGAACCCCACTGCTCGGGTCTTAGGGCCAGTCGATCTTGCTTTTTGACAGGTGGCAAGGCAAGGCAAGGCAAGGCAAGGCAAGGCATGTCTTATGCCGAACTGCAAGTGTGTCCGGCGAGTCGGTCTCGGTGTTGTCCGGTTGTTGGAGGGGGGAGGCCTGTCGGCTAAGGAGGTGTGGTCTGTATAGCTTCTGAGACAAGCCGACGATGGGTAGACTACGATAGGCCCAACACGCCGTCCGTTTCTCCATCAAACACGTCGCGTGCTCGCACTCGTGGCGCACTATCAATGTCTTCCAAGAAACCCAAGCACGAAGCCATCGGGACACGCCGTCTGCCTCTCGTATCGTGTTCGTAACGTAGCCAATCGAATATGGACCCGCCGACTACGGAGCCCATGTCCGATGAGGAGGAGCTGGCCAGCCACGCCGGCTTCACCAGATGTGGACGGGAGAATTCAAGATAAAGTCGCGTCGAGCAGCAAAGGAACCGGAGAAAGCAGAAGAGAAGCGACTATCACTTCCGCCTACCGCTACTGCACGCCCCGATTGAGCAGCATACATGCACACACACGTTCGGGTCGCATATATGCACATGTATGCACGCAGATGCCACCGACGACCCCAGCGAACTCGCGTGCGGCGCCGACCCTTCAGCTTACTTCCGACTGCTTTTTGTCACGTCCGGATTTGCTCCCCAGGCGCGCCGCCGCCGGCACTCGATTGGAATCATGCAGCTGCCCAGGCAGGAGCTTGGTTTTAGTGTTAGTAGTGCTGGATGGCGTGGATGGCGTGGATGGCTGCTACGCGGCCGGCCGGCGAGTGGAGATGCTGTGGCAGTCATGGAGGGGCAGGACGGAGAGAGGCACATAGAAGGAAGGCGAATAACGCGAGATGCAAGCAAGCGAGGGCGAGACGACGAGTCAGTTGAGAGGAGGGAGGGGTGGAAAATGGGACGAATCACAGGGCGTGGTTGGCTTTCATTTTCAAGAGTGGTCGAATTATAATGCTCTCTCCTTGCTCGGCTCTTGATGGGGGAAAAGGACGAGAGGGAAAGGATGCACGATGTGTCTCATGTTTCCTGGTGTGAAGGGCAAAACCCTTGCTATAGCTCGTCGGTGCTAACGTTTACCGGGCATATCATGTGTGTATCCTTCATGCACACAACGCGATCCGTGTTGCTGGGGCCGGCCCAGATGCATCTGCTTCTGCTAGTAGAGTCATTATATTGGGGAGAGAAGGATGAGAAGGCTGCAAGTGAAATCAAATGGAAGTAAGGTGCCGCTGTGCCCTTGTTGGACTCGCCCGCCCCCGCTCTGAATGGCTGATGAACTGCTGCCACTTTGCTTGCTGCTTCGGTTGCGGCTGTCTCTCCCCTCGCCTCTTGCGTGTGCTGTCCATAATTACATATTACATTACATACATATCGCTTCCTTCTTGAGGGTCTCGAGCTTCGCAGCCTTGCTTGGCCCTTGATTCGTCCTCTCGCTACTTCTTTTACCCTGCCATACATTACACTTCCGCTACTTCCAACCCTTGTCTGTTGCAGCGGCGGACTTTTGGCGCGCCAGCGTTTGTCTTTTTCTTATCTCGCCGTCTCTTGCTCTCTTCGCATCGTCTGCTGTGCTGTGGGTGTGCAAACAGAGAGTTCGTTCGCTGCGAAACCGCACTCGGGCATCTGCATTGCTTCGCTGCGAACGGCGGTGCTTGGCGTCTCGAGGCGAACCCCTCTAGGGAGACCGGGGCGGCCACGTCTGGGTGTGGTCTGGGCCGGTGGGCTGAGCATTACCAGCAGCAACCCGATCACGAAAGAGGGCGAAGGCATACACATACGCGGCAAACGGGTTATGGCGACGGCGACCATGCTGGCATTGGGATCTCTTCTTCTTCTGGACAGAACGTACGGGCCTTCGACCACCAACACCGATTGAAGGAACTTCGCACACAAACCGAGCTTGAAATTTTTATCATATTCCTCTTCCATACGCAGAAAGTGGCAGGGTTTCTTCTCTGCTTTCACATAAGACCGAGACGAGCGGCCAGGTGCCGCAATGCCTGCGCCGACTTCAGGGCGCGACTCCCGCAGAGGCTCGAGATCGGGTGGGGAGCCTGGGTTCAAGAACGCGGAGCGCAGGGAAAAAGCAAAGAGCAGTCAGGCGTATTCGCAGTACACGGAGACCGCAGGAAAGGGAAGTGAAGGAGGAGCTGCAACACGCAGACCGCAATTGGGAACGAGGACAACATCTGCGCCTTTGGTGGAAAGAAGGCGAGGGAGCGGTTATGCGGCCGGTCTGCAGCACATTCCGCAAAGCCAGGATTATGCAGCACAGACTGGCTCTGGTGCTGCTGGGGGAGGGCAGGATGAAGACGAGGTCGCAGGTGTTGTGGGTACCGTGCGGCAATATGAGCCCTTCCGCAGCCCTCAGGTATGCGCAGGCATGGTGTTTGGAAGAATCATGCGCAGCAAGTGACTGACAAGCTCGAACAGCCCGAAGAACCCATACCTGAAATGAACATCGCTGTCATTGGAGGCGACGGCGTAGGCAAATCCACATTTGTACAAGGAGCACTTGATTTGCCCTTCCCTGCGCCAGCCAAAGCGGCTGATCGCAAAATACCATACGATGGCACCTTGTATCGCATTCGACTGCTCGAGATATCCATAGACGATGTTGACATCGACGACGACGACACGGTCAGCTGGCCCGACATAGTCGCGGACCGAATAACGCCGCACATAGACGGTGTACTCACGCTTTACGACGTATCAGACAGGGCGAGCATCGAAGACGTACCTGAAACTTTATGTGAGTGGCAGCTGGCTGCACTTGTAAGATGTCTCATCCGGAACGCTTGTGCTGACGGTGTCATTGCAGCTGCGATTCACAAGGCTGCTCTGCCTTGTGTGCTTATATCTTGTAAATGCGACACTCCACCCGCCGAGAGAGAACTTGACCCCGTCGGCATCGAAGCCAGAGCAAAGCAGGCTGTCAAGAGCCTTCGTGCTGTGCAGACTTCATTGGTCAAGCCGGAATCCTTCAAGATGGGCCTTGCGACTCTTGTAAAAGCGGTCGTCAACGGTCATCCAGGTAAGCGTCATCGACTTGCTTCGCAGAATTGCTGCCGGGTTCTAACATGCGACAGATCAACCAGATACGAGCGCAGCTACCGGTCGCCAGCGAGCTCAATCGAACGCAGTACGTTCGGTTTCACCAAGAGCAGGACTCATCGGCCATGCTCGTGCGAGCTCAGAATATACTGCGAGCGTGCACAGAGACCAAGGACATTCACGGCATGACTCCAGTCTTATCACGTATGGCTCAAACGACCATCTCAAGGTGCCCCAGGATTCCGAATTGAGCAATTCGTTCTTGCTAGAGGAGTCAGGTGGCGAAAGCATCCCGGGCTCGCAGCGTTCATCAACAGAAGTAGAAGCTGCTGCCACGCCTCTACTGAACGCCCCGCCAGCTTCGGCGCTGTCAGAGAACGGTGCAACTTTCGAGGAGCTCGTGGATCGGCTGCTCGCTCAGCCGACTTCCAAGGCCGATGGGAAGTTCGTTGTCATTTTCCTGGCTCTGTACCGCAAATTCGCGGCTCCTGGCCGACTGCTGGAGGCTATTGTCGAACGCTTCGATGCCCTGGAACGCAACGGAACACCGCTCATGATCAAGATGGTCTCGCAGCTACGTGCCCTTTCGATCATGGAACAGTGGATCAGTCATTACCCGGGTGACTTTGCATACCAAAAGACCCGTCGGAGAGTTCGTACATTCATCGCCAAGGTGTCAGCGGTCTCCATCTTTCACGTCGCGGCGAAAGAAATGACTACTGGCCTGGAGATGGTGCAGGAAGACGACGACACGGAATGGGGCTACAGCGATAAGAATCGCGAGTCAAGCAAAAGTAACACTTACCAGTGGACGATGTCCAAGACGGCTAGCATGCTGATCGACGATGAATCTTTCATCTTTCCGGACAACGTCAGTGTTTTCACTGCGAACGATGATGCCAGCCTCGCACCCAGTACTGGAGGGGATACTATTCGCTCCACCAACTCCTCCACGACCTCTTCCCAACTCATGCTGAACTTCGAGTCTGCTCAGCGCCAAGCCGCTACCCTCCAACCAAGAGCTCGCATCGTGCTCTCCAAACTCGAATGGCGAATGTTCATGAGTCTCGACGACTCCCTGATCGCGCGCGAACTCACCCGCATGGACTGGGTGATGTTCTCCTCCATCCGACCGCGCGACCTGGTGCGGCAAGTATCCCTCAAAGCCTCTGACAAAGCCGCGTGCAAGAACCTAGTGAACGTCAACCGCATGATCGAGCACTTCAACCACCTCGCCGCGTGGGTGGCGAATTTCGTCTTGCTGCGCGACAAGCCCAAGCACCGCGCGCTAATGCTGGAGAAGATGATGCGCATCGCGCGCCGCCTGCGTGAGCTCAACAACTACAACGCCCTCGGCGCCTTTTTGGCAGGCATCCGCGGCACGGCCGTGCACCGCCTGCAGGCGACGCGCGAACTCATCCCGCCCGCCGTCGGCAAGGACTGGATGAAGCTGGAGATCCTCATGGCGCACTCGCGCTCCTTCGCCGCCTACCGCCTGGCCTGGGAGAACAGCTCGGCCGAGCGCATCCCGTACATCCCGCTGCACCGCCGCGACCTCGTCACGGCCGAGGAGGGCAATCCGACTTTCATCGGGGACGAGAACGCCGGCCGCATCAACTGGAAGAAATTCGAAATCATGGGCGAGGTCATCGTCGGCCTGCAGAAGGCGCAGGGTCTGCCGTATCGCGGGCTGGGCAATGGGCGCATGGCCGAGCAGGCTAGGGAGTTGGTGCTGGACGTCAAGCTCGTCAAGGACGAAGATGTAAGTTTTGATATTCTATTGTTTGCGAAGTCATGAGAGAGCTGTGCTGACACATATACCCTACAGGACCTTTACGAGCGCAGCACCCAATGCGAAGCCCCAGCCAACCAAGGCGGCAATGCGACCACCAAGTTCCGCGAGTTTTTCAAGCGGTAGAACCGAGTATGAATCGAGACGATGAATCTCAGGCGGTAGCTTCCATCGTTTTCTCATGAGAGGTTGACAGGAAAGAGCAAAGAAAAAAGTGAGACGATCACACTAAGCAAAAATAGAAGAGAAGATAAGGCGCATGGCATGCGTGTTTGTAAATAGTTCGATGGGGTCAATGGGATCAAGGCGAAGATGGATGGTTGGCTAAATGGATGGATGGGATGGGATGGATGCTCTTTTCTAACGGACGCCACGAAATGTTCAAATCTTTTTCTTCTTTATACCTTCTGTTTTTTTTTTACTTCCTCGAAATGCCACAAGTAGAATTCTCTCGAAGCAAGGATGACTCTCTGCCCGTCAGCCGTTAACGTCAATAGCAATCATAAGCAAGAGCAAGCAAGCAAGCAAGTGAAGTTACAATCGAATCAGGAGGGAAAATCAATATTTCATTATCTCGAAATATAACTAGCCAAAGAAGAAGACCACGAAGCTACAGAATTGGGCCGCAAAAGCCCAAAAACCAGCCAGCCTTCTGCTCTCCCTGCAATTTCCCCTCCATTGATGAAAACGAGCGGACAAGGAAGGAAAAATCCTCTTTAAGGAAAGACTTAAACGGTCAGGTTCTTCGCCTCTTTTTGGGTGGGCTTGTCGCAAAAGAGAGTAGCAGCTCATGCGAACAGAGCGATGCTATTTTTTTTTTTTTTTTGCTGTGGATTCCCCTCTTTCCCGAGAATGGGAAATGGCGTGAACCTGATGACGAAAGCGAGAGTCGTTTGCCTTTTCCTGAAATTGACGAAGAAAGACGTCTTGCTTTAACGCCCATTCGAAAACAACGAAAGAAGAAGAACAATTAAAATCCAAGAAATTCGATCCGCAGTAAACAAGGTAGACAACAGTTTCTCCAGGCCGAACCGATCAAGCAATCCCTCACTCGGGCTACCTCTCAAGGAAGCAGTCGGAGGAGGGGGTAGAGCGATCAGTCCGGAGGAGCGAACCAACCCCATATCAAGAATTGACAGGGATTGCCCGAATAACAACCGCACGACAGCAGCATCCGTTTGCACCGTGGCCTCGGACACCATTGTGGGGTTCCCCTGTGTGCCTCTCCCGCGCGCGAGGTGGGGGGAGAGGAGGGGTGGTGGAGGACGGAATGACGCTGAGTGGTGGGGTGCCAGCGAAAGATTCTTCTTCGGAAGTGTTGATCCACGTTCGAAGGGTGTTTCTTTGTTTGGCGGGTTCTCTGCACTGCGTCTGCTCCTTCGATCAGCCTCGAGGTTGTGTAGACGCAAACACTTGCGCCCGAGGACGGGCGAAGTGAGAGGCCTGGAAACCGAATGAGGGGATGCGAAGGTCTGTTCGCGTCTTCGGTACCGCGAACGCAAAAGCGCTCAGCAAGGAGGTGAAGAGCGAGGCAGAAATCACAGGCGCAGGCGAATTAAAGGTAAACAACCATACCCAAGCCGCGCTTTTCTCCTAAGATGAAGTGCGACTCATGCCATTCCCATGAATGAATGGCAGCAAGTGTCCGGCCCGTACGTCCGTCATCTCCAAGCGTGTAATACAGTGCATCGCAAGCAGTCCTTCCTCGTCAGGTGACAGCTGCATCTCCCTAGCTGGATTGGGCGTCCGAGAAGCGTAGGCGTCCAGGGCAAGCCACACATGATGCTTTGCTCGTGGAGGGCCAAGGGAGGCTAGGGAGTACCAGATGCAGACCGGAGGAGAAGAGGAAAGTGAGGTATCTGTATTACTGCTGGAGGACAGGGGCAGGGGGGCGGGATGGAGGGGGCGAGGAGTTCCGCAACGTTTACCTCCGCGAAATGTCAGCGCTCTCCAAAAGCCGTAGATAGGCCATTTCCAGACAGCGATAAGTTCCAAGAAGTAGTCGGTAGCAAGTGCGTCCAGTGATTTTGGACTCAATGTGTGTTCCAGAATAGCAGTGGGTATCTTGGGAACCAGTGACTTCTTGCGTCTCATGCGGGAAAAGGGAGAGGGTTTCGCGACGCTTCGGAGTTGTAATAATACATAAAAGTTAGAATTGCAAATCATTAACAGGTGCAGCGCACAACACATGGCGCTCACAATAGAGCACAGTTTTGCGCAAGTTCCAAAACCGCACCGCAAGGGTGGGGAATTGCATAGTGCGTCTGGCTCCGCGCAGCGCTCAAGAACTTGAGACTGCAACAAAGAGCGACAGAAGGGACCAATACGCTCTATCGGACTGAGCATATTTAAAGTCTCTACGAACAGTCACCAGCCTCGCAACGAATGATCCCGCGGGTGACAACAGGACTCTGTCTGCGCGCCACAAATGGCCGTTTGCGCGCCACAGACGGAAGAACGGTCAGGTGCGGGACTGAAGCCTGGCGCATGACTTCCAGACTTCAACGAGCGGGGTCGGCGAAGGGATCGCGATTGGACTGGGTTGGGGGTGGAGGGTTCGAATCGAATTGCTGACGTGGTGGTTTGGGTGGCGAGGTGGGCGAAGTGACGGCGTAGTCGCCGTGGCTCGAGGAGCGAACATGAGTTTGACGGCGTATGGCACCGTCCACGCTTTGGCTGCCAACATTACCCAACTTCTCTGCATTCGATGTGGCAAAGGCGTTGCTGGGCGGGTTTGGTGAAGTAGCGCTATGCACTTCAAATGTTGGCAGGGGATTGGGAGTCAGCGTGTAGGCTTGGCCGTTGTATTTGTTGCCGCTGTGGTCGCCCGCTGTTGGGCTTGCGGTGGCTTGTTCGTACGTGGGTACGCGACCACGGGTGAAGAAATCATCGAGCTCGTGCTTCTCAGGACCTGGGTTCAGAGGGTCCTCTGGCGGAGGGCTGTGAAAGGTACTGCCGGAGCCCTTCCTTGGCAATTGGGAAAGTGCTGTGACGATACCAATAATTACGATGATTAGCCAGACGATGAGCACGCAGGCGCAGATGATGGCTTCTTGACGAAGGGCGCGATAGAACGCATCAAGGACACGTGCAATCGCCCGTGAGATGTTGTCGGTAGCACCTGGCGCATCGTTCTGGGCTAGCATGTCGTTTTCAGAGCTGCGTATTTTGTCGGAGGCGCCCGCGTTGAAAATGCTAGCATCCATGAGCGGGAAGTCGATATGAGCATGGTCGCTGATCCAAGTGAGGCCTTTTTGGATTCCTTGTACTTTGAGCAAGACAAGGCAGTTGAGTACATCCAAAATAGGCTCATACAGGATAGTGTCGCCGAAAGTGGTATTGAGGGTATCAACCATTCCGTCGACGAAGACGTTGAGTGTGTGATTGACGGCACCAGTGGTGGTGTTGACCCATCCAAAGACGTCATCGTTGATCTTCAGGTTGGTCTCGGTAATGATCTTGTTGGTTCCTACAGCCCACTGCTCGCTTGAATTGTCAAGTTGATACATGACCTTGTCGGCGAAGGCGCCTACTTGGGTGGTAAGCGCAGGCACTTCCTTCTCAATAGACTTGAGGAGGATGTACTGGCATAGGCAACCGAGAAGGCCAGCAATTGCAAGCGTCAGCACGAAAAGTGCAGGTACAGTAGTGGCGTAGGCGACGGTCCAGCGTACGAGTGCTTGGCGGCGTGAAGACTTGAACATGTGTGCGATCTTGAGACCAAATGTGGAAGTGTAAGGTCTGGATACGAGATACACGGCATCCATCGGGTCGTGCGCATCACTTTTGATGAGTTGCGCACGCTCCTTCTCAAATCGCCAGCGCCGATACTCGCGGTACGCCATTGGAGCACAAACCAAGACTGCCAAAGTGACCAGAACGCCGATAAAGATGGTTCTGGCCAAATGGGCGATATTGAGCAAGTTGGTGAAGAAATCATTGATGCCGTTGCTGTCCGAACAGAAGGTGAGCTTCTCCTTGGCGGGAACGGGAAACATTGAAGCGTTGAGAGTGTATCTTGGCAAGCTCTCATTGAGCAGCTTCTTCACCTCCTGGAAAGGAAAGCGGATGGCGGTGTTGGTGAGATTGTTAACTTCAGCGAAAGTCGGGATAGAGTCGTTGAGCTTCTGCAGACCCTTGTCGTAGCCTTCTGGAAGATGAAGAGTGTTCAACTTGGCGATCTCGTCTGAGAAGTCGACCTTTGGAGGGTCAGGGTGCTTGCCGGTGAAGAAGCTGCCGACTTTGTTGATGTCATCCAGGAAGCCGTTCATGACTTTCTGGAGGTCAGCTTCAGCATCACCTAGGTCTTTGCCAACATCCTTGACAGTCGAATTGAGAAAGTCACCAACTTCCTGGGCGACCTCGACAGCGACATGAAGACTGCCGCCGACTGCCAAGGTGATGAGGCAAACGTAGGTGGATGTGAGCAGATTGATGATGAAGACAACAAGCTCTTGGACACCAGTGACGCTCATGATGAGTATCTGCATCAGGCCATTGATAGCTTTTTCAACGCCTTTGACTGTGAGCTCGTTGACCCCACGGCTCATGTAGTGGGGCATGCTCGCCATTGCGGAGCCTGCAGTCTCTACGGCTGTGCAAGCCGAGAGAGCTTCGCGCCTCGCGGAACCGAGATTGTCGTCGAGCGATGCGATTGCGAAAAGAGTACGAACTAGGACGAGTAAGAGGAGAATAGTCCATCGATTGATCCACGTCTGCGAGAGTCTAGCTCGAAGACCGAGGTAGGGCGCAAGGTATGGTTCAGGTTGTGAGGTAGGTCGTGATGCATCCTGCGAAGCATAGAAGTCGCGCATCTCATGGTTGCCAGCGGAAACGGATGGCGGCGCAGGATTCGGGTGTTGCTGTTGGTTCTCTGGAGATGACATGGTGGCGGCGGATGCTGAAAGTCTGGGTGTGTCTGGTAGGATGCTCAGCGTGTGGTCAGAGGATAAGCCAGCCAGTGGCGGTTTTGCGTCAAGTGTAATCGAAGCAAGTGTCTATTGTTGTGCGGGTGGTGTTGTAGTGCTGAAAGAGGAAGAAAAGCGGAGCAACGTAACACCGGGTTGCGTATGTGAATGCGTCGTAAAGCGAAAATGGGTATTAACTGCAAGATCGTGCCGGCACGAAGGAATTGAGAGTACAAAGGAGAGTCGTCACTCATGCAGATACGCAGGGAAGTGAAGGTGGTAAATGGTGCAGCGAGGCAACAAAGGGTAAGTCGACAATGCGACTGTGGGAGATGAACAAAGCAAGAATAAAGAGAACGTACCGCATCTTCTGGGCTTGGCCAATCATGCGACCAAGATGGATCATTGTCAGAAGGTCACGACCACCGAGGTCAGGTATGGCGTTTCAGCATACTCGTCGCGCATCCACGTCCTGGTCTGGGACTCGAGGGTTGGATTGTTGGTCGTTGGTCGAAGGGGGCCCGTGCGTGGCTTGCAAGCGCCCGGGTGAACAGGTCGAGGGCGGCTCTGCTTTGTCGATTGATATTGGGCCATGCCGGTGGGGAATAAAGGCCGAACAAAGACAAGGCACTGGTCGTGAGATTGCTTCGGCGCGCTGGTCCTGCTCGTGACGCCAGGATGGCTATTCTTGTCGATTGCGCGCGCTCGTCGCGGTCCTCGGCCGGAGTGCGCATGTCAGGACTTCTCCAAAAAGGACTGCGGCGGTGCAAGGTAGCAGCGCAAACCGCAGCCACATTCCTCCTGTCCAAATCACCATCACTCTCATCTCCTCGACAACTTCCTCCAGCGTGACAGCAAGGTCGCAGGGCCACCCGCACCGTCACGCGGCTGCGCAGCGAAGTAGGCGGCCCTGCTCTTCTGTCAGACGAGGACTGGGGATCGCCGGTGGGTTTTGTATGCTGGGAAGACACGACGCCACACAAGGGCTGGCGCATGCTTTGCGCTAAGAGCAAGCTGCACCGTTTGCTATGCCAACATTCTGATCATGATGGGAGAAGATTGTCTTTACGTGATTGTAATGGCAATGTGATGAATACATGGAATTTGTGATTACTGTGCTTATCTTTCGATACTCACAAGCCACGTCTCGTCCTTGATCGCCCTCGTTTTGGAGGATTGCATCGAGAACGCCGAGTATCAAGCATCGAAGATGTGACGTAAGTCAACCCGAGCCCATGCGCAGCCAATCAAGTTCGTCTCCACCGATCTGGCTCCCAATGGTGAAACGTGCTGTCCTCGACCTCACTGTGGCTGTCTGAGGCTTTCAACTCAGACCTCCTACTTCGACCTTCACCGTACATGTACTCGCCTCCTCACATGCTCTCACTACCTTTACTGACATATCTTAACGCAATGCCTCATTCACTTTACAACGCATTCACACATGTTCGCTTCTTCACATGTCCGCACCCGCGTTCCCGGCCGCGACGTGTTCGGATGTTATGACTGCATGTGCTCTGCAAACGCGACGAACAATTCACGTAGAACAATGACTTGGATGGCTGCCTGATCGCTGGTTTTCAGCACCAACACCAAATCACAGTGGCATAAGTGTCAACTTGTATCATTCATTTGCTTTCGTCGCAATCAACGCATTACAGTGTTCCATCGCAATCAACGCATCTTTTCATCGCAAGTCGACTTTCACAAGCTGCTCATTATCACGCGACTTTTTTCCGCTCACCGCATCACAGGCTCAAAGGTATGCCTATTGTCACACGTGCAGCTCGTGTATTGACATGTGCCTGCCCGGAATAAATGCTCACTTGATCTTCATCATTCTTGATCTTCCGACTCCTCCAAGACCGAGTGCAGTCGATCTTGACCTTGAGCATACCATCATTCTTGCTTGATCCTACGTGGGCTTGAATAGTGATTGCTTATTGAGGCGTTGCGAACACGAACAAGCCACTGCACAATACTTTCCCTGGTTCATGCTGACTCCAACAGAAGCGAAAGGTTCAGATATTACGACCACCGGGCTCAAGCAAGTAACCTCCACGGCATTAGTATCCCGACAAGTCTCGCGACTACTACCTAACCCCGATTGATCCTCAATCTCGGTGTCCAACATCTCCGAGAAGCAAAGGCTGTACACCCTGGGAGCTTCTGGTTCTCAAGTACATCACCAACCTACTCAGCCATTCAACATCGACTGAGCTTGTAGGAGCGGACACTTACCTAAGAGCGAAGGTCTCGCAAGAGCAGCAACCCGCTCGATCCACAAAATTGTTAAGGAACCTTTCCTACACACTCGTCTTAGCCCGCTGTGAAACGGTATGTGGCCATCAACTTCGAATCCAAGTCTCTCGATGACAAAGCTAACCTAACGTGAACAGGAGTCCAGCCCTCAAGTCTTCAGCCAAGATGTCTTACGGATCCTCCAGAAAGTGGATCGCCCCAAACGTCATGGAGAAGCAGAAGCATGAGAAGATGAACCTGGCTCGCAGCAAGATCTGCGGAAACTCTCCATTCTGGCCCCGCAACCTCGATATCGACAGCCACAAGCGCGAATACCGCAAGCTCGTCCAGGCCCACCAAAGATCCTTGCAGGCCAATCTGCAGTCCGATGCCCCCAAGACCCCGGTCTGCGGCAAAGCTGCTTCAGCCCGCACTCCGAGCACTCGTTCCTCCAAGGGCCGCAAGAAGGGCTCATTCGGCTCAGTTGCATCACTCGATAGCCAGTCCACCTGTCCCTCCACTCCGTCTCGCTCGGCCTTCAGCGGCAAGACTGTCGCCGGCCCAACCTTCACCTCCAACCTCTCGCCAGTCCTCGCCCTCCCCACCGTCTTCACTCCGCAGTACAAGCTCGGCCGCCCCTACCTTGCCCCGTGGCCATCCAAGAGCGAGATGAAGTACGAAGGCGACGACCGCATCGCTACCGACAAATTGCACGGTCGTTTCCTGGGCGCGCCGCGTGTCGAGGGTAACGAGACCGTCAATTGGCAGCACCGCAATGTCATCGAGCAGTATCCCTTCGAGAACTACCACACCGTCCCGAGCGAGGCGGATGTTATGCTGAAGAGCCACTTTGTCGACGAGGCTGATCACGCCACCGAGGAAGAGGCGAAGCACATGCTTGGTGAGGACTTGTACGCCTTGCTGGATCCGATTGATCGCCTTTGAGGAGAATACGGTGAGCATTGGCTGCCTGATCCCATCGGCCGTGGATCGAACTGTTCATCAACAGCCCATACTATGGTTTGAAATGGTGTTTAGAGCAGATCACTCATTGGAGTCGTTCTACTCAGCATCCATGACCAACACTCTGGCTTACGATTCCCAAAGAGATGATCGAGGACGACCGAGGCATTGCCTTCTTTCCCTTTGCCATATCAACATGCACAGAGACGGTGGATCTGGATTTCTTATTTTGTCTTGTCTTGTTCTGCTCTCTGAAAGACACAGAGAAACTTGTCATGGAACGAAAGGTTTGTTTGGAGGAAATTGCAGTCATTGGGCTGAGTTCTTACCTCGAGAAAATGAGTTTGGCTCGCAAAAACATCATGACTGCGTGCATTGGCATTGGTTGTTGCATGATCAAATCTCTTCAGTAGTGTCCTAAACAATCAATCAAAGACGTCTCTTTACTTTGCCATTTCTCCCAAATGGTCTCGACGAGTTCAGGAAGTGTAAGCGCCGTGAAGACTGTCTCGTCCAATCCAGACTATCGAAAGTCTGGCGGAGCTCACTCCGACATGAATTGCGTGACATGTCAAGTTAAACGATAGGGCAAGTGTTGTTGCGAAATAACATATTTGGAATAGAACCCAAGCCTCGTGAAGAACCCGAAAAAGAAGATCGACACTAACGTTGAGTCTAGCATTCAATCTTACGATGATCTCGAACTAAAGAAGCCAACAACATCATCAGCCCGTTAAAAGCGAAGCGTCATACTTTCATATTTGCTTGACCTGCCGTCGTATACACCACACCACACAAACGCTTCTCGCCACATCACGTCCAATCTTCACAACACAAACAACATATGTCTAATGGCAATCCAATAACCCAAAGCTAAGTCGCCGGTGGAGGGAAATGAGCAACTCGAAGGAGAAACCCAGCAAGCCACTTAAATTCATCCACGTTACGAATCCCACCGACACGCTTGATGGCAAGGTCAGGAAGCAAGTGCGCTCTCACGTCACGAGGTGGCAACACAGCCATTCTCGAGTCAAAGCTGCCGCCGATGCCGTTCAATCTTCGACTTGGGACGGAGATGAGGATGGAGATGATGCCACGCGAAGATCGGATCGTGCGCGGAAGCTCGTTGCTCCACGGGTCGACATCAATGCGGATGAGCGATCTGGCTCTTCCTCATCTGCACAATGGCACGGCAAACGCACAGGCTGCCAAACAGAAGACTCGTCGGCCTACTCTCGAGACCAAGCAGCCGACGAAAACCTCGACGCCACCGAAACCACCCTCCTCACGCCCGAAGCCTGCTGCCTCTCCCGCATGGACATGCTAACGCGATCCTTCTCCCGCGGCAGCATGTCCTTCCGTACGCTCGCACTGCATCACGCGCACAACACGATCGGACTCAGCCTGCACAGCATGCACCTCTCGCTGTCCAGCGTTATGGGCCTGTACGAGAGCATCTGCCGGGCGCAAGCGGTCGATTTCGCGAGGCAGTACGGCATCGGCGGCGACGCGTCGTCGTGGGGGAGATTCTACACTTTCGTCTTCACGGATCCGGTGCTGCTTTCGACGGCTGTGTTGCTGGGGGTGCGGAACCAGTTGGACGTCCTGGGACGGTGTGTGGAAGTGCGTACTTGGGCTGCGGTGGTTGGGATTGAGAGGTTTTTGGTGAAGAGCATTTCTGAGGCGCTGGGGGAGGGGGAGAGGGGGGTTTCGGATCAGCTGCTTGTTGCTGTAGCGCTTTGTGCGGCGTATGAGATTAAGCATGGAGATGGGTCGGCTTATCATGTTCATATGCAGGGATTGGTGAGGGTAGGGTTTCTGAGTGTTGGGTACTTCAATGGATTGAAGGCGTGTGCTAATCGAATCGCAGTAAGTTTTGATGGATTGATTTCCTTCTTTCCATTAGTAAGGTCATATGGCCTTGACTCTAGAGCGAGCATAGCTCTGCCGCAACGGAGCATCGTGTCGGCGGGTTCAACGCTCTGCGAAATGATGGTGACGATGACGACCTGACTGACTTTGAATGATACAGAATGATCAACCTCCGCGGCGGCCTGATAAAAATAGGCAACCCGGACCCCTACATCGTCCGACTCCTGATCTGGATCGACACCAACACGTCCAAACTCGCAGGCTGCTCGCCGTACCTTCAAGGCATGGCCAACGGCTTGACTGCGCATCCGCACGCCAACACCCTCACTGTCCGGACTAAAGGGTTGAAGTATTGAAAACAATGAACCCCAGCAGCCGGATTGGTTTTTTTTTCATCGGTGTGCGCGTTGGGCTTTATTCCATGACCTCGGGCTTTGAAAGGGCTGAGATACCTCTTTCTGTTCATGTTGCATAGGCATCATCACGGACAATGCCCCGATTCGACAAAACCCGACGAGTCCGAATCAACTGGCCGACTGAGATTAGCTACGGACGCGATGAGCGATCAAGAACCGTCGCAAATCCGTGACGAGGTTACAGAATCGTCTGTTCGCTCGACGAAAAGAGTGCCACTGCTTTATCATAAGTCATTTGGCAGATCCCTCAGTGGGCTTGAAGAGTACGAGCAAACTCCACTGCAACGCTTACAGCATTTGCAGTGACAGTAACATCGTCTAGAATTTTGGAAACACCGACAAAACGGCACAAACCCGGTGGAACTTTTCTGACAGGTCCTGGGTTGGGTGTTGTGCAAGAAGGCGCGCAGCCCTCGGCTGAAACGTATGAACTTGGCTTGATTTCATGCCTTTCGGTGATGATGGGTTCATCGAGCGGTCAATAGTCACACATACTTTGGAGGATCCGTTCGTTCTCCGACAACAAGCTAGAGACCAGGCCAACCATTATCGGTTCACGATCGATCTACTATATATCAAGCGATAGATCATATAAGTATTAAAACTGATCAGAAAGTGGAAAATTATATATGCGTAAGCAAAAAACCTCCATTGCAAATGCGAGTATCTGACTAACATAACTAATTGTCCCATCTCATGATTCAAGAAAATGTTAGAAAAAATCAATCATGACAAAAATCCATCGAAACGATGAATGCGGGAAAAAACCAAGCTAAATCGTCAGACGCCAGAATAGATCGAATCTGCAAAAGAGAGCATAAAAAGCTAACGCGAGAGAGAGATCCAGAATCCAGAATCCAGATCGAGGAGCCTCGAAGATGGCTCCAATACTCAACCCACCTCATACTCACCTCATACTTACCTTCCTCACCTCACCTCCTCATCTCTCGTCATCTCAAAACATCAACTTTTCCAACGCGCTCTCCACAGCGCGCGCAGTCTTCATCCGACGGCTTCTCTCCGCTCCACTACCACCAGAATCAGCTTTCGTCTTCCTCGGCTCCTCAGGCATCTTCCCCATGACAGGATACCCGTTCTCATTCATCCTCAGTCCCTCAGGAACAACATTCTGAGTATAGCGGCGAGGGTCAAGGAGAGAAGGGAGGTCGGGCAGGGGTTTGGAAGTTTGCGCTGCGGCTGCTGCTTCTGCGGCTTTTTTGGAGGGGGTGCGCTTGCTTCTTTGCGGGGCGGAGGTGGAAGCTGAAGCAGTGCTGGTGGTGGCGACGGGGGCGGGGACGGCTTTGCGCTTCAGACTGCTCTGTTGCTGCTGCTGCTGAGGCTGCTGCTGGGGTCTGTAGGGAGTGTAGCCCGAAGACTCAGGAGGGGCCGATTTATGCTTCGGCGCAGCAGGAGCAGGAGCAGGAGCGGAGTAAGGCTTGTAAGCCGGAGCAGGGCGGAAGGAGAAGTCGCCCTCGACATCGTCGTACAGCGTGGTGTGGCGGTTGTGCAGGCGACGGGCTTCAGCCTCGCTGGCCTCGGCGAAAGCGGCGGAGAGGGAGGAGTTGGACGCTTGTCTGCCTACGGGCATTTTGCCTCTGCCTTTGCCCTCGTAGTTTGGCGAGGGGGAGGGGCCGGCGACGTTGCTGGAGCCTTCGTTGTACGGGTCGAATCCGGGCTCGAAGGCCATGAAGGGGAGGTAGTTGGGTGTGGTGTGCGGGCGAGGGGTGGTGGTGCGCGGTTTGGGAGGCGCAGCGGGCTGAGCGGTGCCGGGGAGGAGAGTGGAGGGGTGGTTGGGGGCCGGGGCGGCGATGACCAGGGAGGCGGGCATGTTGTTGGTGGCTTGCAGGAGGTATTGGTCTTGGACTTCGGCGGCGAGCGCGGCGAGTTGGGTTTCGTCGGGCTTCTCGTGGGCGTCCAAGTCGATCTCCGAGGTCACGGAGATGTAGGGCAGCGTGGGAGCAGACACAGGCTTCGGCTTCGCGCCGTCGAGGATGTTCTTAAAGGTGTTGAAGCTGCGTTTGCCTGACAGGCTCTTGTGCAGCCTGATGGGGTTGACCTGGTTCTCGAACCCGAGGGCGGCGTCGGTGGTAGGGGTTGAGGGGCGGTTGTCCTCTGCAAGGCTCTCGCGGCTCTCGAAACCATGAGCCATGGAAGCGGCACCGTTAGCAATCACACCGCTGACGACAGGATGCGAGAAACGCATGCTCCTCTTGTTCTTCCCGTTGCTGCTACCACCAACATCCTCGTCGACAGGACTGCCCCAGTCGTCGCGGAAACCAGGAGTCGGAGGGACCTCATGCACAGTCAAACGCTTATTCGAACCGCGGTAAGTCGGATGCGTAACGCAGAAGCCCGGGGTGTTAGGTCGCGTGGAACGAAGCATCGACATGGTCGAGCCACGGCGTTCGAGGGCGTTGAGAGTGGAGGCCTTGGAGCCGAGACTGCCTCGAGTGTAGAGGCAGGCGACGGTCTTGAAGCCTTTCTTCACCGTCGTGCGGATCTTCTTCGCTCTGGCGCGGAATTGGCGACGCTTGCTCGGCTTGGTGTCAGCGAGCGACTCGGCGGACATAGAGGCGTAGAGTGGCGAGCGCGGCGCGGCGGGGAAGTTGGCGGAGACGTAGTTGAGAGAGGTGGGAGAGGAGGAGCGAGGGACGGTGAGCATTGATTGAGACATGCTGTAGGTTAGAGGAGAGATGTTGGGGGATTGGGGGAGGGGAGAATGTTTTCTTCCTAGTCGACTGTGACTCTTTATGTCCCGTCTATCTGGAGCCTGCCAGAGAGAGAAGAACACAATAACACCTGGTGCTTGGGTGTCGTAGAGCCTTTAGGTGAAACCTGAACAGTCAATTTTTGCGATTGGAAGATGCACGAGGAAAAGAAAGTGTGTTAGTGAAGGTCGATTGCGAGTATTTAGCTTCGAGGTGTGAGAACAAAGCAAGTGAAGTCTGGACAATAGGCATTGTGTCGGGTAGTGTTATTTTGGTGCTTTCGTTGAAAGGCGGCTTTGTCTAACGACAACGCCTGCATTGTGTTCGCTTACCATAATGACGTCGAGCTAATTACACTCCGATTGTGATGGCGTACTTGGACATTGTGAGAAGACGAGAAGCTGGTGAAATGTGTCGTAGGTAACATGGGTATCATTTCGCCTGTCCGTGAAGGCGTGGCCTGTTTGCATCTGGACCTATCCCTTGCCAGTCACCGACTGACCACCAGTAATCCGCAATATTTTCCTGACGCCGTCCTTGACGCCTCCATGTCCTTTCTTAACAAGACTCTTCTCGATCGGCCCCGGCTTAGGCGGCCACTCGCCGTCGTCTTTCCACCCTTGCACCAGCGCTCTGATCATGGTGTTGAGATTTATGGGCACAGAAGGCGTGCGCGCTTGTACGATGATCTTGTTGTATATTTCGGGGTACATGCTCGGTGAGATCTTCTTGCGAATGGGATGGTTGGGTAGGATCTTGGGCACCACCGGGACCAGCATATGCGAAGGAGGCGAGACGGACATGCCCGCAATGTTAATGGGGTCCGCGTCTGGAGACGTCGCCGTGGTGGAAGTCGACTTCGGTCGCGCAGAGCCAGAAGAAGTGGACGTCCTGGGTGTGGAGCCCGCAGACGCGGATGCTGATGCAGAATCTCTTTTGCCCTCCTCAGTACGCCTTTCCTGAAGCGCACGCACTTGTTCCGTAGTCTTCGCACCGCACCAAGCGTCGCGCCTCAGCGTCCAGTGACTCAGGCCGTCATTCCAAGCCATTTCTTCCTCCAGCAGCTCTTTTCGCTTGCGCTTCCTCGCGAGCCTGCGATTTGAAATTTCCTGCGCAACGCCGTCCTGGCCTTCGGAATTGTGGTGGTGTCCCTTTGACTTTTTCGCATTGGTCTCGCTCACAGCGGCGACCTCCGCCTCATCCTCGCCCGAGTCTTCGTCGGAAGAAGCGTAGTCGCGCTCGCGCCATTCTAGAGGATCCTCAAGCTCGATTTCCGCAGCTTGCGCATGAAATTTGAAACCCGCTACGGTCGCCTCGTCGTCGCCTCGCTGTGGAGTCTTTTCAGATTCGGGTTTTTGGTATGCCGGTAGGGCTGGATAATCCCAGTCGTTGCGCACGCGACCTTGTAACATGCGCCTGGCTTCGCGGATTTCGTTCTGCTGCTCCGAGTTACGACGCGGGTGGATGCCCAGGTGGAGAGTCATTGTAGTGTGTGTGCTGGGCTTGCCGATCGCAAACGGCGATTTTCATCCGGCCAGTCCGTGAATTGATGTCGAATGTAGTAGGAGGAGCCAGAAATCTTGTTCCGCTGGAGACTTGAAGAGGAAATGGATTTGATCACGCGCTCGAAAAGCGAGCAGCCCTAAAAAGCCCGTGGAAAGAGATGCGGTGCTAGTGGAGGAGTAGTGTGATGAAGCGTTTGTAAAATGGCACACTCAATGGCCGACCGCAGAAAACCCGCGCTGCTTCAACTAATAAACATTAAATGGATGCCGACGAGAGAGACGTGCCCTCAGAAGGCGACCGAGAATGGATCTGAGTATAGATGTATGGTGGCCAGCAAGGTGCGGAGATATAGATCAATAATGAACCTTGCACTCGCTTCTTCCTGTCTGTGAGGAGAAGAGTCTCCCACGTCATGCTGGGCCGCGTTTGGGAAGAGGCCTGGGCGGCTCTCCTCTTTCTGCCCTGGCGAGCATGAATGGTCAGAGTGGTGTCTTGGGCAGATCCATTCCTACAGATGCGCTACTGGATCGGCGAAGAAGAGTGAAAAGCTTAGCTGCGGCCGAGGGCGGCAGCATCGCCCAATTTCGCGCGGGGTCAATCATGCGTGTGTCAAGTCATGGAGGATGGAGGCATGGCGAACATGTCTGATCTGGCTTAGGTACCTTAACCTCGCTGGCCCATCTGCTTCATGCTGCTGTCCGACGTGCTGGCGCTTAGCAGTCCACGTGATGAGCCTAATCAATCAATCCTGTCCAGAGCCTCGGAGGTTGGAGCTCTCTCAGGGTATGGTGATCGTCCAGGGCAGCTCTGCCCTCTGTTGTGAAACCCTCCTTTCTGCGTGTTATGATATGCATGCTATGTACACAAACGAGACCTCCTTTCAACATGACTGCCTTTTCTCTGTATGCAAATTGGTGCAGACCAGGGACCTACCACCATCCTGTCTCCCAACCAGAAGTCCGACCCCACCATCTCTCCTCCTCTCAGCAGAACCCAGTCATCAGTCAACCCAGAGTCATCAAAGTGATTCCGCCAGCCGGGACTGCTTGCCCTACCTTGGAGGTGCTGCTTGATCGTTCTCCCAAGCGAGCGGTCGACTTTCCCCTCCAGCTACCGCGGCCGTATCTTCCACCCTTCCCTAACATCATCCATCCATTCTCTTGGACAGTACATGTACGATTATCACGGTAAGCTAAATTGCCAAAATGCCCTGCAGCCTGACGAAGCTAGCCGCATTCCACACTGCCCATCCCGAGGCAGCACGCCCGCCGCCGTCGCCGCCGACCGAGAGATTGGCTCGCCACACAACCACACAGCTCTGCCGCCCATTCTACTTCTACGACAATCCTCTCGCACAGAAGCAATTCCATAGAGAACATTCCCCATCACGACATCGAGAGAGACTTCACAGACCAACAACGCAACGCAGCGCGATCTCCTCCTCCATCAAGGTAAACCGACGGAAAGTCTTCTTGCAGATCCAGCACATGGAGAATGCATGCAACACGGTTCGCTAGCTCAGCAGCAAGCAAGCAAGCAAGCGAAGCCTTCGCACACGAGACTTCGGGCTTTTGGGTGAGGTGCCTACCTTACCTACTTTGAACTCCCAACATCAGAAATCTTCGACCTCGATGGCCAGACAATCTTGGAATCACCGTGGCGACTGGCTGGGACTGTTCATCCTCTGATGTCTATCTACCAACTCGACTGCCTGTCTGGCGAAAGCGAACGCCACGGCAGGAGAAGAAAAAGACGAGCGAAAAAGCGTAGCTCACGCTCGCCACCCCGTCGCTGACAAGAAGCAGATCGCAACGGAATACCGACAACTCGATCACGCAGAAACTGGAGTCATGCTCTTACTCTAGAAGCTTGACAATGAAAGTCTGTTGAGAGCGTTTTGTGTGTTGATTTCTCGGATTCTCGTAAACTATTTGTTTCGTACAATTACAAAAGGTTGCAGGCAGCAGCAGGGTAAGGATTTTCCTGAAACAACAAGAAAGGGACCAAAATGTCGGGATTGAGCCAAACGCTCCCAAAAGACAGGGAGAAAGCTGGCTCGCATCTCATCGCTTCCAACAAAACACACAACAAAAGGCTACCCTTGGATTTTGCTCGCCGCTGCATCGCGTCGTCATCATCAAAGAAAAAGAAAGAATAATAACCTGGTTTTTTCTCGCTTCTTCAACTGGCCAAAACCGTCGCGCTCTCGGAACAGCTTCAATGGGTCCTATTGGATAGCAAAGAGGATCTCTACTCCTCCTCGCTCTCCTCGCTATCATCGCCCGACGAGTTTCCGCCTTCCTGGCCAGCACCCGCAAATCCTCCGCTGGTCGGACTCTCGCTACCGGATGGCGGGACGCCGCCCTTGAATGCCGCGAGCTGGCTGCGCAGGTTGTTGATGCTATCTTGCTGCTCCTTCTTGCCCATGGGCTTGTGCTTCTTGCGCTTGGCGTCGCCACCACCACCGCCGCCGCCACTGCCACGTGCACGGTGCGAGGGCTCGAAGTCATCATCGTCAGCAGCTGCCAAATCGTCTGGTGAAGGAGCACGATTGCCGCGGTTCGGGTTGCCAAAAATACCGCGGACGTGCTTGAGCAACAGACGCTGAACATCGTCTGGGAGATCATCAATTTCGAGCTCCATCTCGTCTCCCATGTTGCGATACTTTTCGCAATTCTCAGTAATGATCTGGGTCAGCTTTTCGATCTGCGCGCCGTCCATCTTTTCGACAGCAGACGAGATCTCCTGCTTCTCCTCGTAGGTCACTGGCTTCTGCTTCTTCGGCTTGGCCTTGGGGGCCGGTGCGGCCTTTGACGGCTTGGACGGACCAGAGGGCAGCGGCTTCTTCTTCGTCTTGGTAACTTCTTTGCTCTTCTTCGTCTTGGCGGGCTTGACTTGCCCTTGACCGAAGGCAGCCAGCTGGTTCTGCATCATCGCAAGCTGCTTGGACAGGGCCGCGATTGTGGCTTGCGCCTCATCTGCCGGCTCTTCCTCTTCCTCCTCACTCTCGTCAGCTGCGCTTTCATCGCCAGACGCAGACGAGGCCCGTTCGGACCTCGGCTTGTTGATGCGCTCCCACTTCTCCTTCTCACGCCACAGACTCTCAAACTCACGACGGAGCTGGATACCGAGGTCGCGCACGGGGTTACCGGGCGGGTTGAATGAGAGACAGTTGTCTACCATCAAGTCAAAGTCTTTCCTGAACTCGCTCGCCTTGCCGTATTGGCCTTGCTTCAGCTTCTGAGTCATGGTGCCGAGATCCATGGGATGCTTGATGACTTGACGATAGTGCGGGATGTTGAGAGCAACAGGGTCGACTGGCATCAGGAAGACATGGTTGACTTGAGCATACCTGGGGCCACGGATCTCGTCAAGAACGTGTTCGCAGAACTTGAGCTCCAGCAGGTGCTCCCTACGCTTCGGCTTGGGATAAGTGACCTCCCGGTTCTGCGGTGGCTTGATAGCACGAGCGGGCCTCTGAGTTTGCGAATCACGACGAATTTGCGGCATGCCATCAGGCTGAAGGGCGAACGCCTCGCTAGCGTTGGAACGCTCTTTGGCCGGAGGCGGTGGCGGCGGGCGTGTCTCACGACGAGGGGCGGCGGGTTTTGAAGGGGCAGGAGAGAACTTCTTGGTGGGCTTCTGCTGACTGGCCTGCGTTGGGCTGGGCACCTTCTTCATGAAGTTGTTGGTGTACGCCAACATGTTGTTGCCAGCGTGCGTCACAGTGTGTTGGGGGCCATTGAACTTCTCGGCATTGTCAACGATCAGTTGGAGATCATCGGCAAATGCCTGCACGGAGGGGTACTTGTCGGCCTTGAGTTTAGCCTCAACGGTACCAAGGTCCATCGGGTTCTTGATGACATCTGGGTAAGTGGGAATTTTCAAGGCGACCGGGTCGACAGGCTGCAAGAAAAAGATCGCGTGCTTGGTCTTCTTGGTGTTCTTCAGCTTGTCGGCAAGGAACGTCTTCTGAACGGGTGTCATGGGAGCTGTGCTGTACTGCGCCTCGCGCTGGCGAATATCTGATGCTGGCGCACTTGAGGCTGGTTTCTCAGAAGCAGCAGAAGATGCCACAGCAGGAGTTACAGCAGGTGCAGCAGTTGGGGTTTCTACTGATTGAGCTGCAGGAGCTTGCTGCGCGGATTCTGTCGCGGGCGTAGGCTCAGGTTTGGCGTCAGGCTTCTCGTCCACATCAGGCGCCGGAGCGGGAGCTGCAGAGATTGCTTGCTCTGGCTCCTTCTCTGGCTCCTTCTGCTCTGGCTTCTGATCCTCCTGTGACTCTTCAACCTTGGTACGCTTAGCGGCTGGCTCGTCCTCTGCGTCATCTTCGCGAGGGCGCACGACACCAGAGTGCGCAGATTCCTGCGTTGATTCAACAGACGGAGGAGTTGGCTTGGCATCAGCATCCGAAGATGGTTCAGTCGACTGTGAGACACCGTTCAACAGGGATTCCTCTGGTTTTGAGGCGACCGGCGCGGGCTCCTCTTCAGACGGCTTTTCGTCGACGGGAGCTGCTTCCACTGCATCTGCGGTTGGCTTCTGCGATTCTTCGGCAGGCTGGTCCTTCATCTCTGTATCTACGTCTGCCTCACCGGATCCAAGAGGCTGATCCGGTGGAGGAGTTGGGTGAGAGAGGTTTGGCGCGTCCTTGGGGATGAAACCAGCGACAGGCGCGATTCCTGATGAAGCGTCCTCAGTCGGAGTGGGGCCACCTGGGTTCGCCTCGGGTGCAGGTGTTTCCGTAGTGTCCAATTTGGTTGGTGGTAAGTTACGATTCTCTTCGAACGCCTCCTTGTTCGGTGGCGCTGAGGATTGATCTTGCATTTCATCCGCAGTGGAATCATGAGTGCTATAGGTTTTATGCTGTCAGTGATGTGATCGATTAATCAAATGTTTGATCGATCTGTTGATTGTGATTTGTCACAGCAACCAACGAGATCTCAAATCAGATCTTGAATGAGATGTGCCATGGTGTTAAAGTGAAGACGGAGGAAAAGACAGATTGCTTACCCGTTCACAGGAGTGGCCTTGGTAATTTCTGAGGTGGAAGAGTCATGCTCGGAACCAGTCGGCAGTTTGGACGCGTCAGTGCCATTGGTGTTGGGCATGACCGTCTCCTGAGCCAGGTCCGAAGCCATGGTTGAAATAGAGGTCAGGATGGAGGCAAAGTTGCGGGCACGTGACGCCGGCGCCCAGTACTTCAGATGCGCGCCGAGCTGTCAACAAATCACGCACGCGCGATAGGTTGCGCAAATGAGAAAATTGATTACAGAGGCGCGTAATTTGATGGGCCGGATTGAAAAACACGTCGAGTCGCGTTTGTTGCGCGGTGCAGGATGGGTGTTTTGGGGATTTGATGGTGGACGCGGGATGAGGTCGATGCGCAAGCGCGAAGTCGTATGTAGCTCGGCGATCGAACAGAGGTTTAGGAGAGGTTCGAAAGAGAGAAGCTCTTATCGATGAGAAGCACGCTAGCTGGCCAGGACCCACGGGCCGCGCCTCCCGGAACAGAACGTTTGCAACACGTGACCTGAGTGTCGAGGCAGCAGCGTTTTGCCACAGACTCAGCCACGAGGAGATAATCAGTTGTGAAGTGAAGGGGGATGGCACTTCTCGCAGTGAAGCGCAAAGCTTGCTGTGTGCCTTCACTTGCTGCGTGGCAACAGACGGTCGGCCGTGAAAGTCGACGCGCGCGTGCGACGACGGCTGGGACAAGTTATGAGGTGATGTAAAGGTCAAAAGTGATGGGGATCGACTAGGCGCGGCGACCGTGCGTTTTGTGCGCTGTGAGTGGTGGGTTGTGCAGCGTTTGTGCAAGGGTCAACAGCGCAGCAAGGCAGGTAGTCTAAATATTGCCGGATTGGTGTGTTGCTCGACTAGTGCAGCCTCGTAGGAAGAGACCCAGATTTTAAAGAGGTGATCCTTTGATGCAGCGTTTGACCCAAGGCGGCGGTCAAATAAAATGATGATGTGGACAGAAAACCGCGGAGGGTCTTCAAGGAACGAGAGCGGGTTGGTGGACGGGAAATGATGGAGCAGAATGATGGGGGGACGAGAAGTGGAGGAAGCACGGAGACCACAGGGTGATGGATGATAGGTAATTTCAGAAGGCGAGGGCGCCGCCTTTAACAACTTTTTTTCCATCACCACTTTCCCTGCAGATGAATGGGCGCAGGCTTTTGGGCGCCGTGGCACCGGCTGGGAGCAGCTGAAGGCCCGAGGCAGCCTGGCAGCTCCTTTTTTTTTCTCTCATTCGTCTTGTTCCTTGACACCCTGATTGAGTGCATGAAGAGAGTCCCTCTCTGAGACATCTCGATATACCCTTGACTCGGCCTCCCAGCATATGTTTCCCCTTCAAGTTGGAAAGATGCATGACGTGACTACATTTTTCAACAAGTGAATCGATGAGTAGAAACGGAACAGCGATCGAGTGCAGAGGACCAACCAAGCCGGAGAGGACAGCAGCGGCAGCGGGAGGCTCTTCCCGTGCATTAGCTCGGCAAAGGTTCCGCGCTTTCCTAGCGTACTTCCAGCACTCAGAAAATTGATCGAGAAGCTTTTTGCGATCGGGGCTGTGATTGACGACATCCAGCAGGACGCTTCCAAAAACCTGCCCAACACCAATCCTCCCGTCGTCGAACACCTCTTTTTATCCCGGACGCAAGGGCATGTCACTGGAGTTATGAGCGCAGCGAAGCGCTCCCGTCCCAGCCGCGCCCGGCCTGTCGAGCCGAGCGAGCAGCAGCACACACCCAAAAAGCTCAAGAGTTCTCACGTGCCGGCATCCAAGAAGAAGGAGGGTCTGGGCTTTTTGGTCGACGAAGATGCCAGGCAGGGCAGGACTGTAGAGGGCAAATTGACCAACGGCCTCCCCGACAAGAGGACCAACAGGGTCGACGAGTCCAAGGCCGTAGTGGCACCCCAAGGTGATGCGAACCAGGTGATTGACATTTCGAGCGCCGAGGAGGACAGCAGCGAATATGAGAGCGATGCAGAGAATGCAAACAAGCAGCAACCCAATGGCCGCTCAAAAGAGCAGCAGGCTGTTGCCGGCGCAGAGGATGTCGACATGGCAGACGGCGAGGCCGAGGCTGATCAAGAAGAGCCCTCTTTCGGCGACATGCTCTCCGCGAGACACCCGGAACCCATAGATGTACAAGCCGCATTCCCGCAGGACGAACAGCACGCTGTCGTGTCTACGACTGGCAACAAGGTCCTCTCTGCACCCACTGGAACCTCCCTCAGCACCGTCCTCACCCAGGCACTCCGCACGAACGACAAGGACATGCTCGAGACCTGTTTCCAAATGACCGACCAACAGAGCATCCGTACAACCATCCAACGTCTGCAATCCCACCTCATCGGCCCGCTTATGCAAAGACTCGCTGAACGCATTCACCGCCGTCCCGGTCGTACTGGCCACCTCATGACATGGATACAGTGGTCGCTGGTCGCACACGGCGGCTACCTCGTCACGCAGCCCGAGATCATGGGCAAGCTCCGCGCCCTCAACCAGGTTCTGCGCGAGCGTGCGCAAGGCCTGCAGCCTCTGCTGCAACTGAAGGGCAAGCTGGACATGCTGGGCGCCCAGCTGGAGCTCAGACGGCAAACTCTGGCCAACTCCTCTGGCGCACACGACGACGAAGACGACGAGGCCGGCGTGTTGTACATCGAAGGCCGCGACGATGACGACGAGGGCTCAGAAGCCGAGCTTTCAAGACCCTCCAAGCGCTACAAGGGTCCCGCACAAGGTGAGGAATACCACACAGAGTCCGACAGCGACGACGCAAGCGACGAGGAAGACGGCGCGAACGGCGTCGCCGCCGGCGAGGGTAGTGTGAGCGCCGAAGACGAGGACGAGGAGGACGCGCGGAACGGCATGTTCGACATCGAGGCTGAGGAATCGGACGAGGAAGACGGCGACGGTGGATCAGAGGACGACGACGCCAGCGAGGGCTCCGAAGACGACGATGTGGAGGACGATGATGATGACGACGACGACAGCGCCGGCGAAGAAATCGCAGTGAAGCAGGCGAAACCTCAAACGCTGAATCGCAAGCGCTAGAATTACAAGTTCTCTGATCAAAGCAAAGCAAGAAGTCCGGGAAAAATCTTTATACATTCATCCAAAGCGGTAAAGAAAAAGGCGTTTGTTTATTTTTGTATCGGCTGCGCCCATCGGTTATGCATAAATTCTTTGTCGTCACTACCTCTGTATATATTATTATTATCACTACAGGATTTCGTGGATTGGGTTTCAGTTTCTTCAAACGCAGTGGCAATGCTAATTGCCATGGCGGCTAAATTTGGACACCAGTGTTTGAAACGGAAGATTGTTGCTCTAAATACAGGGGCACACGGATGAAATTGAGGTCCAATCATCAGATCAAAAAAACCTCCGATAGCGATGGGTATCTTTTCCGATCTTTTGGGAACGGTTGTCTGCTTTGCAATGCTATAGCGCCTAATCTCCAAGTAAGACCACATATCGAATGCAACAGCTAGTGTTGCCAATCATGCTATTCCGGCAGTGGCCTTTCCTTCACTTTCTTTGACATACTCCCACCGGAAAGACCGGTGGCAAGACAAACCCCCCCCAACCTCGCATACCCAAATCCCATCCCATCCCATCCATCCATCGATCCATCCATCCATCCATCCAAAACCTGCTCCTCAAACCCAACCCCCCAATGCAGACCACCCTCACTCACTCACTCACTCACTCCCTCACTTCCCCCCACCAAGCTCCCCCAACATCTCCCTCACGGCCCCCATCTGCTTGGAATCCATATAAATCGCCGCGACCAGACTGCCGTCCAAACCCGGGAACTCGCCCTGCAGGGTCTCGATATTCTTATCGTCCGTCGACTGGGGTCGCGAATTGGTGATTTCGAACTGCTCCATGGCCTCGCGCTGCTCGCCGCGCTCGGAGGCCGGGATGAAGTCGCTTTCGTTGAAAGTGCTAGTTTGGGTGCGTGGGGGGAGGCCGGGGGTTGGGTAGTCTTGTTGTTGTTGCTGGGACCAGGGTTGGGTCGTCTGACCATGTGCTTGTCCTTGTCCTTGGGGGTGGTTGTAGCCTGGTGGTGGGCCGGGGGGTGGCGCGTAGGTGTTTTCTTGGCCTAGTTGCCACGGGTTGGGGGAGGCGGATTGTTGGTAGAAGGGGTTGTTGCTGTTGTTGCTGGCGAGGTTTTGGGATTGTTGGTTTTGGGGTGGGCGGAGGTTGTCCCTTGCTGGGTCGGCCCACGGGTTGTCGTCGTTGTTGGTATTGTTGTAGTTGGACATTTTGGTGGGTTGGTAGTATCACTGCTGGTGAGGAGGTAGCTGTGATGAGACCTTTTCTTGTTGTTTCCTGGCAGAAGGGGACTTCAAGGAGAAGAGATTCTTTGATATATGTTTGCCTAGCGTGATGAGGCGAGGTGGTCCACTCTGTGCTGCTGTCTCTCTACGCCACAAGCTGCGTCACAAAGGTGGCTGCAAGCTGGACTGCGTTGCACTACGCTCGCTGACTGGCTCTCGGCTTCTGCTCCTGCTTCTTCCCCGCATAAGATCGGCTTTGGCCGTGGTCGACATCCCAAGCTCCAAGGGCCGAAGGACCATTGCGAGGACATCACATTCTATAGAGCTCTGGTCTGTCTCTTACCACTCACCAACTCACTCCGCTACCTTGTACTGGCCACACCTGGCATGCATCAGGAGCCATGACGCCTCTCTTCCGCCACCGCCTTTCCAATCTCCTACGTCCCGCTGGTCGCCGAAGCTTCTCTGTCTCTCCACGAACCTCGGTAGCAAACGACCATGTTAGAATCGTAGAGGTTGGCCCAAGAGATGGCTTGCAAAACGAGAAGACAAGCATACCCGTCGAAACGAAGATAGAACTTGTGAGACGGCTGGCAAGCACCGGCGTTGAGACGATCGAAGCGGGCAGCTTCGTCCACCCGAAATGGGTCCCTCAAATGGCAGCATCCGACCAGGTCCTCTCCAGCATTCTGTCAAACCCTCCAAAAGCACCTCACAATATCACATACCAATGGCTACTCCCTAATGTGAAAGGCTTAGAAAACTACTTCAAGACCATGGACGCTTCCCCATCAGACGCCTACCCAACCCCACCACCTTCACCATCTGAAGACCCCAGCCCAGCAATGAACACCAGCAGCCAGGACCCAAACTCCATGCCCTCACCCAAAGCACCCAGCGGACAAACCCACGAAGTATCCATCTTCATGGCCGCCACCGAATCCTTCTCGCAGAAAAACACCAACTGCAGCGTGCAAGAATCCCTCGCCCGCTTCGCCCCCCTCATGACCTCCTGCCGCGAAGCCGGCTACAATGTGCGCGCCTACATCTCCGTGGCGCTGGGCTGCCCCTTCGAAGGACCGGACGTCGACCCGCACCGCGTGGCGGACATCGCCGCCAGCCTGCTCGAGATGGGCGCGGACGAGATCTCCGTGGCCGACACGACGGGCATGGGGACCGCGCCGCGCACGCGCAAGCTGCTGCAGACGCTGAAGGAGGCGGGGATTCGCAGCGAGGATCTGGCGTTGCACTTCCACGACACGTTCGGGCAGGCGCTGGTCAACACGATCATTTCGCTGGAGCACGGCGTGAGGACTTTCGATTCGGCGGTGGGGGGTTTGGGTGGCTGTCCGTATTCGCCTGGTGCGACGGGGAATGTTGCCACGGAGGATTTGGTTTACACCCTGCATTCTCTAGGGGCCAAGACGGGGATCGATCTGGACGAGGTGAGCAGGATTGGGGATTGGATTACGGGGGAGATTGGGAAGCCGAATAGCTCGAGCGCCGGGAAGGCTACGTTGAGCAGGCTGAGGAGGGAGAGTGCTTGAGAAGTGGGATCGGAAATTGTACAGCCCATGATTGCAAAGTGTTTTGATACATGTGCTCTGCCTTTCGTGCTGTTTGATCCACATTTGCGTAGATCGCTTTCGGAGTTGAAAGATTGATCTTCCTTAACGACATCCTTTGTTTGTTGCGTTGCATTTAGGAGATTTTGACCTGGCACTTGGCCTAAGGAATGGCGTTTCAGATATTTTTCTTCAAGAACATCCCTTCAAATTTCAGGTGCTCGAAACCACAACCTGTGGTGTTCTCTTTCCTGGATGCCATCTGTGCTGCCTCGCTCGACATGAGCCGGCCTTCTTTGGCAAAGAGGGTTTCGCAACAACGGTGTGACTTCAAGGCGCATCCATTGCCAACACCACCATCAACTCACAAAACCATAGCATCCTCTCCACCCCCGTCCTCATCTGCCTCACCACCGCCACCAAACCTCATCCCCACCAACCTGACAAACTCCCTCACCCCCTCCGCACGATCATCATCCTCCCTCCCACCCCTCATCGTTTTAACCACCGAAAGCGCCTCCTTATCCCCCTTCTCCCTCGTCCAAACCCCGCGCTGCCTCTCTTCCGGCTCCTCAAATTTCCCTCCTCCTCGTGCACCACCTCTCCCTCCCCGACCTCCCCTCCCCCGTCCCCTACCGCGGTAGTTGAACGAATGCGGCCTCTCCAGCGACGGCAGCGGGGCTCGATTCCAGCTGCGCTCTTCAGCTGGTCCAGGGTCGAGCGTCAAGCCGTAGACGGCGCCGAGTTGGGCGTGCAAAGTCGGATAGCGAGTGAGCAGGCGTTGGAATTCCGGGTCGGAGGCTAAAGTGGTGAAGTCGGGTTTTGCGGTGCGTTGCTTCGTGCCTGGTCGGTCTACTACTGGATGGGCGGATGGGGAGGGTTTAGGCGCGTTGGTGCCGTCGGCTTCGTGGGAGGCTTTGTGTGGTTTGTAGCATTTGATCGAGCAGCTGAGAGGGGAATTGTGTTAGAGGGTTTTGTGGAAGAGAAGTGCTGGTGGAAGGCGACTTACTATCTCAGCTCGCAGGTAGGGCATTTGTACTTTGAGTCTGCCTCGTGGCAGACGCCGCAGGGAATTGCCATGGCTGTTGATGACGCATTGTTCTGCTGCTTATGTACAGCAGGCGATGGGAGGCATTTGCGAAGCGGATCTTTCGGTTAAGAAAGATTTGGCGTTCGAGGCGAGAGAAAGAAGCGTTGTTGTAAAAGCATGTGAAAGCGGGCGGACTCGAGCGCGACTGCGGCGAGAGCTCTCGCTCCTCCGAAAGTTGCATGACGAGCCTCGAGAACCTACAGACGGGTTAATTGTTCGAACCACCATCACCAACCTCTACCACCCACAATGGCTCCTCCACGCTACCGCAGTCTCCTCGATCTCGCCATGAACCGCACATCCTACACGTGCAACTCATGCACCCGCGCCCTCCTCCGCCAGCGAACATTCTTCCGTCCTCAGCACCAGCAACAATCCCGCCTCGTCCAAACCTCGCAACGATCCCGCCAGAATGCCACGCCCAACATGGCCGACGTACGGAAGCAATTCGACAAGCGCAACGAGAACACCATCTACTACACCCTGTCCATCATCCTCGGCACCGTCGCCTTATCCTACGGCTCCGTACCACTGTACAAAACCATCTGCCAGCAAACCGGCTGGGGAGGCACACCGATCCAATCCTCAGTCCACGCCTCGAACAACGGAGAAGAAGACATCGCCGCGAAACTGACGCCCGTGACATCTTCCCGACGCCTGCGCATCACCTTCCAAGGCTCGACGTCCGACGTGCTGCCCTGGAAATTCACACCGCAGCAGCGCGAGGTGCGAGTGCTGCCGGGCGAGACGGCGCTGGCTTTCTACACGGCCACCAACAAGAGCGATGAGGATGTCATCGGCGTCGCCACGTACAGCGTCACACCGGGCCAGGTCGCGCCGTACTTCAGCAAGATTCAGTGTTTCTGCTTCGAGGAGCAGAGGTTGAACAAGGGCGAGACGGTGGATATGCCGGTTTTCTTCTACATTGATCCGGAGTTCTTGAAGGATCCTGCTATGAAGGGTATTGATACTATTACTCTGAACTACACGTTTTTCAGTAAGTTCTCGCAGTTGCAGTGGCATGGCGGTAACTGAGCTGCTAGGCCATCTGTTGCCTCCGTACCAGAGACGATAGCTAACAACGATGCAGAAGCGAAATACGACAAGGAAGGCCACCTTTCGCCCATACCTGGGGCGTGATCAAATGTATACTCGACTTGTACGATCACTCTTGTCCACTAGTTCTTCTCGAAAGTCTTCTTCCCGTGCAGCACGACCTGCACCTTTCTCTACACATCTCACCTCACCTCAAACATCATTCCCACTCGCTGGTACACCCTCAGTACCGCGCCCAAGATTCTCCCCAAACCGCTGCCCGCCCACAAACAGCGGCTTGCAGTCCTGCAAACAGAAAATCATCCTCGCCCACTCCGTGTCGCTCGGGTTCCTCCACGCGTGCATCGTCGCCCGCTGCACCATGACATCGCCCCTACCCATCAACTGCGTCTGTCCCGAATCCAGCACACTCTCAATCTGCCCTTCCAGCACAATACCGTAATCCACCGACTGCGTGCGGTGCATCATGCACGTATACCCCGGGGCGAAATCGACGTAGCGCAGCACCGTGCCGCCGCCGGACACGAGGCCCAACTTGCCGCCCGACGCGGCCATTTTCTCGTCGTGCGCGGCGACGTCGGCGTTGGCGTTGAGGTCGGGCGGGAACTGCGTCGTGTACGCCACGCCCATGCCGAGTTTCTGCTCGTCGTACTGGTGGAAGACGACGGGGCGCGTGGCGTGGATGATCGCTTTGCCGGTCGCGTCGTCGTGCCCAGTCAGGTAGGCGGTCGGGCCGGGGAGGTCTTGTGGGATTTGGCCCGGCGTGGGCTTGCGGTTGTCGGAAGGCATTTTTGTGTGGTTTGTGTAGTTCTCCTTCTATTTGGGATTTGAAAATGTGTAGAAGTGGATGATACGGGTGATCTAAAAGACTATATATGTAATATACACATGTACTATTATTACCAGAGAAATATAGTTTGACAGGTGTGCTCTCTCTCTTCCGCCTCGGTCGATGATGACCCATTCGTTGGTGGTGGGGGCAGCATTCGGACTCCGGGTGAGGGGGGTTTTACTATCGACCTAGGTAACGCTCGTGCAGGAAACGCGCATCCATCAGAGATCTACTGTTCTGCTCGTCTCGTGAACTTGCCGATTTGATTGAACATTGTTGGTGGGTTTTTTCGACTACATCGTCTTAATTTCATGATTTTCAAGCTGGGCCATGTTGTTTATTGCGAGAGCTCAATAGAGCACTTGCGTACTGAACGATTTGAGAGCACCGCCATAACATCAATTGCCTGTTGTTTTATGTCACTACAGGCTTCGACGTAGCGACGCATGCAGGTTGATCACGTCTCGAATCATCACGTCCCTCTGTCTATCGAAGTCGTTTTCAAGGAACCCCCCATCGAATGCTATCAACTCATAAGGCGCGACATTGCAAGCCGAAACAGGTGATACACTGATGAATGGAAACAATTTTTTATAATCCGCTTCATTGATGCTGATGCTATCGAGTGTAGTATATTTAAAAATCTTCTCTAATGGTGAGAAATCGGACGGATTCCATTTACCTGCCTGTCAACGAGAAGGAGAACAAGAACACAACGCATCCAAAACCCCGACTAACGAATGATCATCCCTTGAAACGGAAACACATTACTAACTACCCATCTGCATCATCACCACTCCTCCCACTTCCACTATCCTCTTTCACAACTCAACAGGCGTACAGCACAAAATGGGATTATCCCTCAGCACCCCCACCTTAAACCTCCTATCCGCCTCAGCATAATCCGGATCATCCAACAGCTTGGCAAAATGCCACAAACTCGGATACCAAACGAGGGCGACATCCTCCCAAACGCCGCTCCCTCCCCTCTCCGGATCCGCGACTTCACTTCCCTCAGCAACCCGCGACGACCAATCCGTCACTCCCGTGCCGAAGAACTGCGGCTCGCCGCCCTAGCGCGAGCCGATGGAGTTGCTGAACTCGGCCACGTAGCCGAAGAAATCCTGGCGGCGGCCGGGGTTGCAGGCGACGAGGTTGAGCATGCTTACGGGGCCAGGATGGTGCGTGGTGAAGTTTGTAATGAAAGTTTTGAGGCCTGTGGGAGGGGCGGTTTTCGGTGCGCCGAGGGGGATGGCGGAGAGGGCGAGGGAGGCTTCGAGGTCGGGTGGGGGTTGGGAGGCGTGGATGCCGGAGGGGTCGGTGGGGCTCCAGCCTGGTGGGAGATGGGGTGGGGTGGCGGTGGCGCGTTTGGTGTTGCTTTCGGGGAGGGTGGAGAGTGAAGTATCGTCGACTGAGGCGGCGATGGACCAGTGCGAGGTGGCTTGGGAGAGGATGTAGGTGGGGAGCTCGGGGGGGTTGTTGGATGAGGAGTTTGCGATGATGAGGTAGTCCCATTTGTGCATTTCTGTTCCTGGCCCGGTTAAGGCATCGAGAGATGTCTTGGGGCTGTGCATCCAGTGCTCACAGTGTCCGACATAATAAGGTCGCTCAGAGGTGGGCAACGAGCGGATGGTGTCCTTGAAGGATGCCTCGTCCGAGACTGAGATGAGGTGGAAGGTGACAGGCGCCATTTTGTTTTGGGGGGTTCGGTTTTGTTGTATCTTGAGTGCTCGATCTCAAGTTGCTTTGAATGCTTGATTCTGTGGTGAGTCGTATTTTTCGATCGGATGGGATATCAAGGTCTACTTATGCTTTTCTGAGTCTACGATGACCAATAGATTCTGCTCGTTGCTGGCGACATGCCCTGGAAAGTGATGCAGCCAACATGGTGTACTGATGCCCTTTTCTGGACACCGTCAATGCTGGCTGGCATGGCTTATGAATCTGTTATCGGTGTGTGGCTCTGCATCCGATCATGCTAGATGACCTACGGGCGTAAGAATCGATGGATTCGGTCGCAGGATTCGACCTCGACGCGAGGTCATGAATCCTTCGAAGTCTCATCAGCCCGTGAGCCGACAAATGCCTTGCATTGTGACGAGTGCATCAAAGACCAGACTGACGACCAGACAGGGAATCCTCTTTGGCCAAGCCAGTGTGCCGGTCTATTATTACAATGATATAAGATACAAATACGTACACACATGCATTTACAAGATGTTTGTCGTCGCGAACGTCAACCTTGCGATTCGCATGACATCACACTTCACGAAATGGAAAAGACAATTGAAGATGAACATTTGTTGTTTCTCTTGGAGAGATCTCTTGTAGACATGCACCAACCACAACATTCATCTGTACATATACTATGTACGAGTGACATCAATACAGGGCCCTCCAAATCAACATGTCGGCCACAACAGCACGCAACTACCTGATCACCGGCGGCGCCCGCGGAATCGGTCGTGGACTGACATGTCAACTGGTCCAGTCAGGCCATCGCGTATTCTTCCTAGACCACAATAAAGAAGAGCTCGACCACACCGTCAGCAAACTCTCCAAAAACAGCACCCGCGGCCGCGACTTCGACGCCACAACATGCAACCTCCGCCAGCCCTCTGAAATCCAATCAGCCGTCGAAAAAGCCCGCCAATTATTCGACGGCCACCTCGACGTCCTCGTCAACAACGCCGCCTACACCGCCGGCGTGGGCGCCGCGAATGCCTCCAACATGCCCTTGGAAACCTGGAACGCTTCTCTCGAAACCAATCTCACGGCCCCCATGCTCATGAGCCAACACTGCACGCCCATGCTGGCCAAATCCGCCTCACGACCCGTGGGCGGCAGTATTGTGCACATCTCGTCCACGCGCGCTATCATGTCTGAACCGGACAACGAGGCGTACGCGGCTACGAAAGCGGGACTGCTGGGTCTTTCTCAGAGCATGGCGGTTTCCCTGTCGCCTCAGGGAGTGCGTGTCAATGCTATTCTGCCCGGGTGGATTCATGTGGAGATTGAGTGCAAGGAAGCTGATGAGCAGGGGCGGAGATGGGAGGATGGGCTTGGGGAGGCGGATCATGCGTGGCATTTGACTGGGCGGGTGGGGAAGGTTGAGGATGTGCTAAGGGCTGTGCAGTATTTGTGTGAGAGTGAGGGGGTGAGTGGGACGGAGATTGTTGTTGATGGGGGCGTGACGAGGAAGATGGTCTATCCTGAGGAGTAGGTCGAGCTAATGACCTTCTTGTTTGATCGTGATATATTAATCTGCTAGGAGCTTCGCATGTTGCAAATTCTTTGTTAGCCGTGGACTTCAGTATGGATAGATCAACGTGATCTTTTGTAGGTAGGCAGTTGTACTTCACGAGCCGTGAGAGGTATGGCAAGGGCTGATGATAACTTGAAATCAAAGTAAAACATCTGTACAAAAGAGGCCTGCGTTAAGTTCTTTTTCCCCTATGTAGACGTAAGACAAAGAAACCATGAGTTCTCGATCTACTGTTGACGTCGAAGCGAATGGAGATTCTCGACTACCTGATTTAATTCCTTTGTTCTGTGTCAAAGCACCATGGCACCTAATGCGGCATGGGTGATTATCATGAATCCCAATGCTGTTTCACACTTCTACGTTGCCAATTGGGTTGCTATGAGATGACGCTACTTTCACAAGACGTTGCGAAGGATGGATGGCTGGAGGCTCAATTGCTATCGGGTAAGTTAGCCTGGCTATTGGCTGAGTTCTGCTGTAGAAACATGAGCTCCTGCTGATATACGAGAATAGTACGTGGGAATCAGGCGAATGAGAATTTCCAAGTTCTCTCGCTCGTACTTGATTCCTTGCTGACACTTTCGTCATGCTCCAGATGACAATAGTCACTGGGCTTCTCGATGTCGCGACCTTCCTCAACTACCGCGTATTCGCCACTAAGCAGACAGGTAGGAGATATGTGACTTTGCTATAGCAATGCCTCAGACCCGCGAAGCTGACAATTGAATTTAGGCAACGTCCTTTTCGTCGCCATGTACCTTTCCGGCCAAAAGCATATAAGATCAAAGGTCGAGGGTAATGTCGTTGTTTCGATCTTGACGTGCGTAGCATGAATGAACCTTGCAGCGGAGGGTCTTGTAGAGTTGACATGGCCATAGATTTTGTGTCGGTAGCTTTACGTTCGCACAACTCGCCCACCGAGGTCGTGTACGGAAGCGTAGCTGGCTGCTTTTCAGCACTTTTGTGCAGGCGATTTTGATCTTGATAGCGGCTCTGTTGCAGACTTTCAATGTCTCGGCGAAAGCGGCAGCTTGTTGGCTTTCGTGATCTTAGCGTTGCTCTCTTTCGCTGCTGCAGGACAGACCAGCCTGGCGGTCACGGTGGGTTTGGCTGAGCTGAATACAGCCATGGTTACTGGCGCGATTGTGAGTGTTTTTTGAAGCTGCACGGAAAATTCAGTGAGCTGACACAGCTATCAGGTATCAGTGCTCAATGACCCAAAGGTTCTGATTGTCAGGAATCCAGTGCGGAACAGGCGGCTATGCTTCATTGCATCGTACGCTGCTGGCTGTCTCATTGGAGCAGCTGTAAGTCTCAAAGCAGCTGGCACTCTGTTTCTGGTTTTCGTGATTAAACTCTTGATAAGCGCCTCCTTCCTCTTCAACCATGGACGAGCAGTAGGCAGGTTCCAGGATATGACGGGTCCAGAAGAGGAGGGCTACAACATGGCATCGCCGGCAGTGAAGAGCCTTTGGGGAGATTGAAAGGGGCAGACGTGCGGGTCAATCGGCAACCAAGTGGAGGTTGGCTGTCATGAATTCTTCGGAGGTCGCCGTACGTGTTGATTAATGTCGTCGGAGGAGTCTCGTATATAATTGTTCGAGACAAATTCGAATAGCGAGATTAAGCCAAAATGGTATAAGGCAGCGAGATACCCATGTCTGGGGTCGCTATTTTGTGAGCAGGGATGGCACGTGGATGCATCTTGGTTCCAGCGAGATGGGTATGCGTATAGGGAAGATCACCTAAATATGGCTGAAGTTGGTCAGTGTTGTTAAGTAGGGTCTTCTCGCCGGCATCGCTGCAGCTGAAGATAACTCTGCATTCATTCCCAGCGCTCACAAGAGTTGGTGCAACGGGTATTCGACGATTGATATCTTGCAATCGACAGTCATCTTGGTGAGGCCCAACATGCCATGTCAGTCAAATCCATCTCATGCAAGGTGTGGTAAGGGTCAAGACACCGAGGCCCCATCATCCCCGCGTCCAATGCCGTCGGCGAGCTCCTACGCCGGCGAAGGTGAAGTCCGCTCTTCTGCGCACCAATATCCATTCAGAGATCTACTGCATGCCAAACCGCCATGCGATAAGGGATCTGGCCGTCCAAGACTACAAGTACCAGCTGTAGGTCGATCTTGCTCTTCTCTCGTTATCAAGATCGCCATCCGTTTCCTTGTCGTTGACCCAAAACCCGTTTCCTACACTCACTCTCACTTTCAAGCTCGATAACCAAACACAGCCAGACGGAGCACACGAGCCATATCGGAGTCACCCAAACAGTAAATCTACCATGCCCGGCCATCTCTCGTTCGCCAAGTACGGCAAGGACAACGTCCGCCTGTACAAGGTCCAACGCAACCCGGACGACACCCAAGATGTGACTGAAATGACTGTCTGCACCATGCTCGAGGGTGACATCGCTGCCTCATGGACCCACGCGGATAACAGCAACATCGTCGCGACCGACACACAGAAGCAGACGATCTACGTAACCGCCAAACTGAACCCTGTCAACCCGCCAGAGCTCTTCGCCAGTATCCTCGGCCAGCACTATCTCGACACCTACCCTCACATCACCAACGCTCACGTCAACATCATCGTGCACCGCTGGGCGCGCATGGAAGTCGACGGCAAGCCGCACCCTCACTCATTCCTGCGCGACGGCTCCGAGACGCGAACGGTCGACGTAGTAGCGCGACGGGACCAAGGCATCGACGTGCGCAGCGGGATCAAAGGCCTGCTGGTGCTGAAGAGCACGGGCTCGCAGTTCTGGGGCTTCCACCGGGACGAGTACACACGGCTACCGGAGACGTGGGATCGCATCCTGAGCACGGAGGTCGAGGCCGGATGGCATTGGAGGCGCTTCGGCGGCGTGGAGGAGGTGAGGCAGGAATCGGGCGCTTTCAACAAGGCGTGGGAAGATGCGAGGCGGATCACGCTGGAGACTTTCGCCAAGGAGAACAGCCCCAGCGTGCAGAATACTATGTACCTCATGGGAGAGCAGATTCTCGAGGCGGCGTCGAGGGTTGATGCGGTGGACTACAGCTTGCCCAACAAGCATTACTTTGAGATCGGTGAGTTTTGCAGCAGTCCGTGAAATGTCAGTTGGAAGAATTCGTGCTAACATACACTTACAGATCTCAGCTGGTTCAAGGGATTGAAGAACACGGGCGAAGACGCAGAGGTGTATGCCCCTCAGACCGACCCCAACGGTCTCATTGAGTGCACCATCACTCGCAAGGGTGCCGAACCCAAGCTCTAGGCGTGGATGGTGTCGAATGTGAATACCCTTGCCAGCGTTCAGATAGCCATGATCCGCTCTTGAACCTTGAGCTCATGTAAATAGCTTTATATTTGATGATACAGTTCAAAAGACCCTTTGAATTGAACTCCTCGCAATGCTTTCCGTGCATCTCTTTCTCTCTCCGGCCCCTATATCTGTACAAAATTTGCCCTCATTGAACGCCGTGATGTGTTATCAAACATAATCCCTTATGATGATGCAGGCGGAGGAGCAGTCTTCTGCATCGTCGCCTTGACCTCCGGCAGGTCTGCTATGCTGCTCTTTTCGCCGTCCAATCGCAGAATGTTCTGCTTGTAAGGGTGCGCGTTGCCCTCGAAGCCTGGCGAAAATAATTAGCCTCAACACGCAAGTTTACCCGATTCAACCACAATAATCCATCCAAGTACTCACATTTCAACCTCGCCATACGATCATCCCTCAGCCTATTCTTCGGCAACATGCCTCTCACCGCGCGCCTGAGAATCTCTCCACCTCCCCACTTCTCCTTCATGCGCTCCATGGTGATCTCCTTCAAGCTGCCGGGCCGCGTGGTGTGCGAGTAGTATTTCTTCTTCTGCATCTTTTTGCCCGTCGTGTGCAGTTGCGACAGGCCGGTGCAGACGACGTAGTCGCCGCAGTCGGTGCTGGGGTCGTAGATCGGTTTGTGCTTGCCCATGAGCGTGAGGGCGATCGAGGAGGCCAGGCGGCCGAGCGGGCGCGGGTCGGCGCTGGCGTCGACGAGGTGCCATGCGCGCGAGTACGCCAGGCGGGTCTGGGAGGGGATTTGTTGTTAGAGAGCTGGGGAATAGTATTGGTAGGGTGGTGGTCGTACCTTTCCAACGAATTGAGACATGGTGAAGGATGTGGTGGTCGTTGCCCTGCAGGGCGCAAAGAGTTCCGGCGAGGGTGTGTAGAAGTGCAAGATTCGTCGCGCTTTCTTTCGGGTCCCGCAGTGGTGGTGTAGATGTGGTATTGGATGTGTATTTGGCGATACTGTACAGATGCACCGTTCTTCTGAAGCGAGAGTGCTCGAAATGTTCCCAATCAGGCAAGGGCTGTCGCTGTCGCTGTCGCTTCGAAGACCCCCGACAGCTCCGAGTCTCTAGCGGCGCTGTGGTCTGGAAGAGCCGAGCGAGAGTGGGCTGCTGCCCGCATTACAAACCAACTTGAGACTCATCCCACCAAAAACAACCATGACGTTAATTGTATATAGACAATCACAATCCAGAGCATCTGCACTATCTCACAATACCAATTCGCCACCATGATCCCACCATTCGAGACGACGTTCGCCGTTCCCCTCAGTTGTGAAGCATGCATTAAAGCTGTTTCAACCTCTCTCTACAAGCTGGATGGTATGGATTACTTGACAGTACTACATCAAAACAGTGCACAGGACTGACATCTTACTCAAGGCATCAGTGATGTTTCCGCCGATCTCAAGGCCCAGTTGGTCTCCGTAACAGGCAACGCTGCCCCCTCAGCCATTGTGGCTGCAATTCAAGAGACTGGTCGCGATGCTATCCTGCGCGGCTCTGGCAAAGCCGAAGGTGCCGCCGTCTGTATCCTCGAAACCCACTCTTCGACTGTCAAAGACCACGTTAGAGGCCTCATCCGCATGGTCCAAGTCGGCCCCGCCATGACTATTCTGGACATGACCCTGCGCGGCGTGAGTCCCGGATCATACAACGTGACCGTGCGGGAATCTGGCAACATCAGCGAGGGGGCAGTGAGCACAGGTGGGATCTGGGATCTGCTGGATGCAAAGAAAGAGCAGCCGCCTCGGCAGGCCAAGGGCATCTTTGGCACCATTGAGGTCGGTCAGAGCGGGCTTGGGTCAGTGTTCTTGGACAAGCCAGTGCATATATGGGAGATGATTGGTCGGAGTATTGTCGTGAGTAGGAAGACGGAGGCGTTCGACAAGGAGGATCCTGACACGCTGGTTGGTGTCATTGCGAGGAGTGCGGGCGTGTGGGACAATGACAAGACGGTGTGTAGCTGCAGTGGGAAGACTGTGTGGGAGGAGCGTGCTGAGCAAACCTCAAAGGGTATGCTTTGAGAATGTTCATGGGCAGTGGTGTGTGACGATGAGACGTTTTATGATGACGATGCTGAAGCTGTATGGGAACGAGGTCGAACAGTCTCAGATGATAAGGTGAAGAGAACGTATATAACGATCCATCATCGACCATCGAGGTGTTATTACTATACGTTGATATTAGCTCCACTCGAGTGGTGACGCGTGAGCCTGCAAATCTATCGATTGCTATCTCAGAGCTGCTTCTTGACAGTGTACGCACAATCGTTCGGGGAAACAATCAGCAGCACAATCGTTATTGTATTATGCGCCTGATGGAGTCTGATATTGTCATCGGCGGGTGCCGCCGCAGCATGCTGAACAAAGACCTCACACATATATCACCAGAGACAAGACGACGCTTCAGCTCGACGACACTCCAATCAAATAAATCACCGCTTCCACATGACCTCAATATTGTCGTCCGAGAGTCAGTCGAATACATGTGGTATCGAAGGTAAAGCATTTCATTGGGTGTCGTCACACAGCAGACTCATCTAAGCGCCGGCCCTAGAGACGCCTCGGGCCAGCCAGCCCAGGCACTCTGCAGCTCGCCAACAAGCACAACATGCCCGCTTCAATCTCAGGCGCGAGACGGGCCAGTCATCGTCTCCAGCGGCTCGGATCTGTGCCTGGCAGAGATCACCTTCGCTTGGCTGCTGCAGTGACATGGCAGCAGAAACATTCTGCCATTGGGAGCGGCTCTGTACGCGCGCTTGGTGTCCTCGGCGGGGCGCGTGCTGTTGCTGCTATATTCTACTTCGTATAGCCGCTGGAAGGTAAGAACGAGAGGTTTGCGATCTTCACGTTTTTTTCCCCTCTCAAGGTTTCATCTGTCGTTTTGAGTTGAGCAAGGGTGATTGTGCTTTTGTGTTGGGTTCAAGACTGATCATCAAGATCAACAACGCAAGCGAACTCCATCCTCGGATGAACGTCACAATATCAACAGATAATCTTCTCTGATAACAAGACTTAGCAGAGCAAGATGTCTCTCAAACAGGAGATCGAAACTTGGGTAGCAGCTCTTGCCGCTTACGACAACAATGAATTCGACAACGCTCTCAAGTGCTTCGAGTGCATCTCCGACACATCCAAGATTCTCTTCAACCTTGGTGTCATTCATGCAACGCTTGGAGAACACGACAAGGCTGTGGACTGCTATCAACGTGCCGTTCAACTCGATCAATACCTCGCAGTGGCATACTTCCAACAAGGCGTGAGCAACTTCCTACTCGGAGACTTCGAGGAGGCACTGGCAAACTTCAACGACACCCTTCTCTATCTTCGCGGAAACAGATGGATTGACTACGATCAGCTCGGACTCAAGTTCAAGCTATATTCTTGCGAGGTACTCTTCAACCGTGGCTTGTGCTATATCTACCTACAGCAAAAGGATGCAGGGCTCCAAGACCTCATATACGCCGCTCGCGAAAAGGCAGTGCTCGATCACGATGTCATCGACGAAGCGATCAAGGAGCACGCCGAAGGCTACACTGTCTTCTCGATTCCAGTCGGCGTGATCTACCGTCCCAACGAGGCCAAGGTCAAGAACCTGAAGAAGCAGGACTACCTTGGCAAAGCACGCCTCGTAGCAGCCCATGAGCAACAACACCACGACCCAAGACGACAAGCAGCATTGGCAGCGATGGGAGTTGACGACAGACCAGGGGATCAACTCTCACATGCTGCCTTGAACCTCGTCAAACCAGGTTTAGCGAGTAGATCACGCCAGCAATCCGAGCCGCCCATGCACCGCAATGTATTCCCACCCACACCACCACCAGAGCTCGAGAAGCCCGAGACGGTGCAGACCCAGAAAAGAAGATCGTCAGAAAGCCTTCACTCACAGAAGTCCGGCATTCAAGCCTCACGGCCAGCAGCAAAACCTCTAAGATTAGAACTGGGAGCTGCAGCATTCGACCAGAAAGCACAATCCGAGCGCCCAAGAATAGGGACCAAGCGGTCAGAATCAGAACGACCTCAGCCACGCCGTGGCTTCTCAGACACCTCCATGCGTAGCAGTCATGATAACCTCAACCGCCCCGACGTCCACCGCAGCCAGACCTACGCCCCAGTCCCCGAAGTGCAGGTCCAACCCGACCCCATAGAAGCTCACAACACCACATCCGCGATCCCCATCTCCTCATCCCCCTCCTCCTACTCAAGACCCAACTCGCAACACAACCGATCCCGCTCAGGCGCCTACTCTCTGCACCAAACCCACAACTCCATCATCGAAGACCCCGAAGGCGAAAGCGGAGGCTTCGACACCTCATCCACGCTCTCGACCTCCCCTCCCCTGGCCTACGAGATCGTCTCCCCGAGCAAATACTCGACCCGCTCACGGCATCACCGCTCGCAGTCCCGTCGCGCCGCAGCGCCGCCGCCCGCGATGCGCAAGATCCGCGTCAAAGTGCACGCGCCGGAAGACACGCGGTACATCATGGCGGGCGCGGAGCCGGTTTACGCCGAGCTGCTGGGGAAGATTAAGGGGAAGTTCGGACTTGATGGTGATGTGAGGTTGAGGATAAAGGATGAAGATGGCGATATGGTCACGGTTGGCGATCAGGATGATTTGGACTTGGCTGTGCTGGGGTGTAAGGAGATGGCGGGCGCGGAGAAGGCGGAGATGGGGAAGATGGAAGTCTGGCTTAAGGATGTGTAAGTCTGGAGGGAGCTTGTAATGAGGATGGGGGCTGGGCTTCTCTTTTTTTCTCTTTCGTCGTGTTTTCTGTGATATCCCGATTTGAATCTTGCGAGTGCTTAATAGAACATGAGAGACGTACACGCATTTTGAATGATAACAAAACCAATCAGTCCTGAACGATTGAACGACATCATATTTCCACGATCAGATCGAACTCGGCCCGTGCGATCCTCGTCGGACGAACCATGCAGTCGATGCTCCCATCCGTAATCATCTATCGACAGAACTGTCAAAATCACAACATGAAAGTCAGCTGAACTCCTGAACTGTTCGCGAACCACCATACGACCAGTCCTTGCTGCTTCATGCACAAAACAAGCATCATCACGAAATCAAGTCTAAAGCCTCTTATACACTCGGCGACCTCTTGCATCCGGACGCCGGCTCGCGTTATGACAGGTTTCACGCACGCGAAACTCAATCTGAAGAGGAGCAAGCATCAGCCCTACCGCAAACAGTACATGTAGTAACAAGGTATGGTAAGCGTCCGATGTCTCCCGGTGAGAAAGTTCAAAAAGAACCTGAATGCATGTACCAAGGCGCAGGATACTTTTGAGGCATGAGCAGCTGCTTGGTCAAGGTCTGACCACGTGGGCCAGACATCGGATCAGGTGCCGCGATTGCCAATCCGCATGCTGCACGCCTTTTCCTGCTGTATCATGTTGCATTGCAATAATAATGTGAGGCGAAAGTGATGTGACTTCATTTCCTGGCTTCTGATTGGCTGAATTTGAGCGCGCGCTAGTGAATTGCCAGTTTTCTCGCGAAGTTGTCTCGCGCGGTTTGCCTCATCTGGAAGCCGACAGCGGTACAATATCTTGACTTTGATTAATGGAATAAGAGATTTGAAAACTGCACAGGTATCAACACATTTGCCAGCGCAAGTCGTACGAGCGAAGTGGTATCGACGTCGTCTGTCTGTAGCCATGTATCGACTCTCCGCTCGTCCCGCTTCATCAGGCAAACCGATCAGACCACCGTTTGCTGCAGCTCTGCTGATACATACATGTAGAGGTGTTATTCTCCGCCGCAATCGCACCGCCATGTGCGGAACGGTCGTCTGACAGATTGATTGTCAAGCGTATCGTGACCGTATCTGCCTTACAGGAGTGCATGCAGACACCGCAAGGGATAGACGAAGCTGCTGACGAAAGGCGGATGAAGTATGTATCGGGGAAAGGTGTTGCTAGTTCGAAGCGACGTTCCGGCTAGCCAGGTAGCATCCCCGACGAGAAGCAATAGCATGTACTGTACATGTAGGCATGCTGTGATTTGTGATCTCCACCTGGTGTGTCCTTACTTGAGAGCCAGAGCGGTGAGGGCGGTTGCCAGTCAAGTCACCAACTCCTCCTCATCCCACGACCGGAGAAGGTGATACGTGATGAGCCCGTGCGCCGCTCGCCTCCAGCAGGTAGGCGGTACAGCACGTTCCCAGACACCGCCTTGCAGCATCCCACGCTTCAAAGCGACAGCCAGAAAGCGCCAAGTAAGAGCGTGCGCGAGGTTCCACCGCAAAAAGCGGCGATGTTGTCGTGCGTGCCGTGCGTTGCGTTTTGCGTGCTTGCGTAGGCGATTTGCGTGGACAAGCCTCCACAGCCTCCACAGACCCCTCACGACCAAAGACTCCACCGACTCTCTCTAGCAGCGTGGAGAAAGATGGAGACGCGAATGGGAGCGAGCATAGCGCGAAGAGCGAGTTCCGCAGTGCCCACGGCGGGTGAGATGTTTAGCGGCGTGGAGATACATCTCAAGATCCACGGCGTCAATGGAGATAACAAGGAGTAGTGCCGAATGTTGCCAGCGTGCGTTGTGACTATTGGTGACGGCCTGACAGGAGGCTGTGATCTTGGCGGCCACAAGAGACATTGTTCATCACGTGTCCTGTTCTGGATTCACCTTCCCTTAATCAATTGATATATCAAATGATATGTATTACATTCATAAGGTGAACTATACGATGTATACGACGACACCAACCAAGCAGACACAATTTTCGCAACCAAGTCAATGAACGCGTGGTCGGAGGAAGGACAATTCGCATACAGCAGCAGTATTCGCATACCACCTCCACCTCCTACATCTCCGAGGAATCATCGCGAACGAAGTAATCATCTCGCTTTCCTATCCCATGATCACAAGCCTCGACATCCACACCTCCTCACCCACGGAGAGTCACCGTCAACGACAACTGCCTTCCCTCCTGCATTACCAAGCAATGAAGAAATTTCCTGATCTCTTGGAGAGAAGAAGGGCTTTTCACATAATTACAGACAAGAGCAAAACCAAGACCATGCTATCCCTGTGAAGATGAAGAATAGAGCGAAATGTCGCCGAACCCAGTAGCCCTGCGAGCGAAAACTCTAAAAAACCCAAAACTTCCATCTCCAAACGTCCATGTGCCCGTGATCAATAATCCATGAGAGAGGTCGCTCCCTCGCAGCGCAGGCAGCACCTCGGCCGAGAGAGCGCAGAAAAGGAAAAGCAAAAGCCAAAAGAAAGGGCCAGGGCTCGCGCGCGCGCTCGACCGTTACCCGAACATCCGGTCGCTCGCTCGTCAAATGCGAGCCCTTTGCGAGCTTCTGGAACCGCTGATTGGGTCAAAGCGAGCAAATCTTGCCGGTCTTGCGCGCGAACCCTGGCCGGATCTTGCACGGAAGACGGGTGTGCGCGGATTCCTCTTGGAAGCTGTGGAAGGGTTTGTTAGTGCCAACGGCTGGTCGGTGAGAGTGAAATGCCCGCGTGTTGGCTTGTGCATGGGCATGCATAGCTGTGCCTCGGAGGGGTTTTTTTATGCAGGCCACGCGATGAGAGGGTCTTTGTTTATTTGTGTGGAGATGGATGGTGACATGGATGATAGAGGCAGAGGCAGGGATGAGAATGTTGTGAAAATGAGTATTATTTGTTTTTTTGAATGAATTTCATGATGTTGTTTGGTATCGTGATGCTAGATAGTCTACAAGGCCGCTCTCTAACCGTTTTCCATCTTGGAAAAAGGGAGATGCGAAGCCTAGTTCATTCCCACCTGTCGTCCGTGCCATTTTTCTCATGCAATTTCCAAAACCGCCTATTCAGAGATGAGATCCTGAGCCTCGGCCACTTTCCCATGTGCCGGGCTCCCGTGATGAAAAAAGAAAATAAGAGATAATTGTTGTACAAAGAAATTGTTGCCCGGGGATATCGTCCCAATAACGCCGCGCTGGAAAAGGTATTGTCGCTCAAAAGAAAATCGCTGGAAACGCTCAAAAAGTCGCTGGAATTTCGTCAAATGAAAGAGTAAATCAGATCATGGTGGAGAAGTCGTGGTTCAGTAGGCGGTGATGAGTGCCCGCTGCGGCTCCTGCATGATGTAGTCTTCCATTGGCGCTGTTTGCGACTTGTTGCCGTAGAGAGCGGTGCTGAGCTGTTGCCTTTCCTTCTCGCTGAGTTCCATTGCGGGCTGATCGGGCGAAGGTGGCATAGACTCGTCTTCAGAGTCAGAGTCGTCAAGTGCGAGTTGAGGTGGTGAGTGCAGGCTGGGGACGCGAGTGAGAGCGTGCTCCTCGTCATCCTCCTCGTCGTACTCGGCATCGTCCTCATCGTCGCTGGAGTCGATTTCCTCAGATTCGATGATGACTGGTGCTGTGCGGATGCGGCGGACGGGAATGCTGAGGATCTCGGCGTCCTCATCGTAGACCGAGCCGTCGTCAGACTCGTCGTCGGAGTCAGAATCGCTGTCGTCGTCCTCGAGGTCCTCCTCGATCGAATCGAACCATTGGATGTGGCGAGATTCAGAGGGAGATGCCTTGCGGACGGATTGGTTGAACCAGGCCTCCTGCTCGCGCTCGGCGTCGGCGAGATCGATCATGAGAGTGTCGAGGAGGTTGGCGTGACCGACCAGGCGGCGCAGGTTGTGGTCAGCGCGGCTGGCTTCGCGGCCCAGCTTCGACCTTGCGGTCGAGGCGACGGCGTATGTGCGGGTGAGAGACATCTTCTGCTTCTTGGCTGCGGGCAGAGTGGGGGATGTCTGGTAAGTTGCGTCGACTGCAAAGGGCTCAAAGGAGGATTGGAGCCTTAAGTGGGAAGGCATTGTGACCTTGATGTATTGTGTCGAGTCGTGAGTCAGGTTGGAGTTTATGGTGATGGCGAGATTACTGCCTGAGTCACACAATGTGTGGCTGATGGTGATTGGGTTTAAGTGTGGTAGAAGTCCGGGGTGCAGTCTTGGTTGTTGTTGTTGTTGTTGTT